>PDHP01000065.1:0-16024 GCA_003339455.1 Ophiocordyceps camponoti-leonardi (nom. inval.)
GGGGGGGGGGGGGGGGGGGGGGGGGGGGGGGGGGGGGGGGGGGGGGGGGGGGGGGGGGGGGGGGGGGGGGGGGGGGGGGGGGGGGGGGGGGGGGGGGGGGGGGGGGGGGGGGGGGTGAAGAGAGAGAGAGAGGTTGGTGGAGGGAACAGAGTTGGTGGCTGCTTGGGGGGGAGGGGAGAGGGGAGAGGGGGAAGAAGCGCGAAGAGGGAGGGGGGTGGTGAATTTTTAGGGGACCTCCGACCTGTGTAGGTACTAAGGTAGTGAGTTGGTAGGTGAGGGCTAGTAGCCAGCTGCCAGCTACCACCTACCTCATTACCTAGAGGCTAGTGGAAGTGGTAGTGAAGGAGAGGGACAGAGAGAGCGAGATAGTGAGAGAGTGTGAGAGTGTGAGAGAGAGAGATTAAGGAAAGAGAACAGAGAATGAGGCTGATGCCCGCTCAAGGGTCAAATCTCAGCCTTGTTCACCTAATGTTATAGAGTCTTTACTTAGTGGCTGCGATTAAAATGGCCGACGACGACGTGTGTTTGTTGGGGGTTGAAAAAGGAAAAAAAAAAAAAACGTCATCTTCACCGCGGCTCGTCATCAAGGCCTAAGGCGCTGGCTGAGTGAGACTCACTATTAAAAGTAACTGTTATAGTCCTGGCTAACTACTAAGTTTCATGCCGTCGGCATTCACGAATCAAAGGCAACTTCAGACCTATCTATAGTAGCAGTATGTATGTAGTATGAAGACGTAAAGTGCGTTACCATCTTCATGCTTCATGAACAAAACCCTCTTCGTAAACATCGTATGTATATAGTATGTAAAGACCATCCCATCATCCCAGTATATAGCTCCTCTACCTACTACTTAGAAGGTATGCATCAACCACCTCTGCAGCCCAAAAAGGAAACCGATGATTTTCTACCTGTCTTTCTCCTTTCCCCAATCATTGACGGAAACGCCCCTTCGCCCTCCCCCCTCGTCAACACGTCTCTCCATCTTCCATCCTCAGTCCACCATCATCACCCTCGCCCTCACCATCACCCTCATCATCATCATCGTCATCATCATCGCCCACGGGGAAGAACCCAGACCTTACGTGTCCCTCATCCTCCTCACCCTCATCCTCCTCAAAACCCTCCGGCAAGAACCCACCAGCCATATCCTCATCCTCACCTGGCGGACCACCATCATCATCATCATCACCACCACCACCGACCTCGCCATAATCAAGCCGGATCCGCTCCGCGATGCGCAACCCCATGATAAACCTCCGCCACTGACCGAGAGCCGCCTTTCGCCGCTTCTCATCCTCCCGTCGAGTCCGCTCCGCCTCGTCCCGAGCCAGCTCCTCCATGACACGCTCGTGGTGCTCGACGGCCACGACGACGCCTTGTATGACCGGGACCGCCATCCGGTTGCCAAATTCGAAGCCAACCACCGCCTCGGCAAAGTCCACTTCCAGCCGCTTGCATACTCGTACCGCTCCCCTGTACGGTATGTGCACCGCTCCCTCGGGGCACATGTGCTCCGCGAACAGGTCAATATTCCTGGTTTTTTTGTCCGTCATCAGCCAGTGTTGCCTCGCGGGG
This sequence comes from Ophiocordyceps camponoti-leonardi (nom. inval.), assembly GCA_003339455.1. NCBI lineage: Eukaryota > Fungi > Ascomycota > Sordariomycetes > Hypocreales > Ophiocordycipitaceae > Ophiocordyceps > Ophiocordyceps camponoti-leonardi. The sequence continues at coordinate 1,577 of PDHP01000065.1, forward strand.
AAAAGAAAAAGGACCAATGACACGGCACTTGCTTACCCGTATTCGTTCTTCGGAATCACCCCGTCCTTGATGGGCGGAGGAATGATCCAGTCCGTCTGCTCCAGAGAAAACAGCCCCTGAAGCACCTTCTCGCCCGTCGCCGCCTCCACCTCGTAAATCTCCCTCTTCCGGTTCAGCGTCGCGGCCCGATAAGGCACCCTCTTCAGCGGCTGCTCGCCCGCCTTGGGCGCCCTCCCCTGCTTATGCCACGTCTCCGCGCTCTTGACCTGTACCACCTCCTTCCGGAGAAAGACGTCCTCTTCTTCCACCTTGCCGCCCTTGACCTTGTTCTTGAATATCTTGACCGGTGCCGCTCCCACCTTGAGTGCCTCTTCGCGCTTCAGGTGTCTCTCCAGTACGAATTCGCTCGACTGCTTGTAGTACTGCAGCGTCTCTGCACCCTCCTTCACCTCCTTCTTGGCTGCCTCGCCCGGCTTGAGATCCGTCGCGTCCTCCTCGTGGTCCGCTTCTGTGAGCGGATGCCGTCTGTCGCCTCGTCTGTACCCCGACATGGCCGTCTTGAACCAGTCCAGCTGCTCGTACCGCTTCACCTTGCCGTGTCTGTCGTAGACGGCCACCTTCTCCGGCGGCATGCGAACGCCTTTACTTCGTCCGGGAAGGACCCGTCGCTTCAAGTAACGTACCGTAACGTCTTTGGCCGTTCCGTCTGGCGAGTAGCCGACCAGGTAGGCCATGACCTGCCTCGCCCTGTCGGCCTTGGCGCCGCGGGGCTCAAACGACTCGACGAGATCCCGGTTCGTTGCGATGGTGCCTTTGACGACTGCATCGACCGCGAGATATCTGTTGGTGACGGGCGACAGCACTTCGGTCCAGTAGTGGGGATACTCAAGGTCCTTGTCCGGCGTTGCTCTGATTGGCGTAATGGGGAGCTTCACCTCTGTCACTGATTCGTCATCGTCTTCCTCGTCAGACGTGGCGCCTTCGATGCGTAATTCATCCTCGCTGTCCGTTGCTATCTGAGCCGTCTGGCGCGTAGACCGAGTCGAGCTGCGAGTCTTGGAAGCCTGATGCGGCTTTACCTTCTTCGTAGCCGGTTTCTCTGCCGGCTTCTTCACCGTCGGCTTCGGCTCCGGCTTCTTCACCACCGGCTCCTCCTTCTCCGGGTCCGCATCCTCCAGCTTATTCCATCCAAAGCCCAAGCACGGCAGATTAGCCACCATACGAGCTTCGAGACCCAGCCCCCTCAGAAGCGCAGTGAAGAGCTGCGCCCCAACGTCGCGGCTCCCCTCACAAGCACGCGCTCGTTCGCGAAACGCCTCCAGGCCCGATATCTTCTCACCGAAAAGCGCGCCGTCCCCGTTCTCGGCCCCAAACGCCTTGGTCAGCCTGTCCAGCCGCTCCAGCGCCATGTAGCCCCGTTTTCTGAGTCCGGGAGCCGTGACGCGAAACCGCTGCTTCCACCAAGCGACAAGTGACTGCATCAATCGGAAGAGCGGATCTCCCCGGCTCATGTCCACGGCCCCCTCCTCGAGCTTCTTCGCCTTGGATCCCCAATCGCGCGACGAGTCCTTGTTGCCTCCGGTTTTGCCCTTGGTCGTTGTTTTCTCTGCCTCGGTCGGGCTACTAATACTAAGGGCAGAGCTACGCCTCCAACGCTCGACGTCGCTCCAAATCCTGGGTGGGATAAGCGATAGCATCGTGGCTTGAACTTCGGCATCACAGAGCCACGAGTTGCGCACCGCGTTGTGCCATAGGAGGAGCATGACGTGCACGCAGTGTGTCGCGCTGCGTACTTTGCGCTCTCGCTTGGTCGGACCCCTCTTGTCGCCGTAAAGATTGATCAAAGAGACGCGCGTGTCCTTTTGTAGGGTCAACTCGAGATCTCCCGAGACGACCGGCGCCGCCTCAGTGATAGCAGTCGGCGCCGCGACATCCTCAAACTCGATATCGTCATCGTCGTCGTCGTCGCTATCTCCATCTTCCGACTCCCGAGTCTTGGGTTGAGTCCCTTTCGCAGGAGCATCTTCCAACTCCAAGTCCGAAAGCGAGGTAAGAGAGCTGTCGCTATCCTCTAGATCGAAGCCAAGGGAACCAGATTCCTTGCTGGATCTGGGCGTCACAGAAGCGTCGAGGTCGTCGTACAAGCTCGTCTTCGGCCTCTTACGAGCCGGAGCTGGTGTCGAGGGCGTCGCCTTACCTTTGCCTTTTCCCTCTGGCTTTTGCGATTCCCTTGGCCGCTTGCGCAGCACCCGAGAACTCATGTCGTCGCCTGGCGCTCTTAATTCAACAGCCGTCTGTCGTCGCCAGAGCCTGGCCGGCAGTCCGGAGAGGTGCACGTGACTCGGGTGAATGACATCATTGAAACCAGGAGCAAAAGAAACGTTGAATGCTTGGACTCATCAAGGGCAGATCAAAGAATCTCTCTTCAGCGTACTCCGTACTCCGATTAGAAGCAAGGCTACGGTGAACATTTCGAAAACCCTTCTTCTCTTTTCTCTTTAGTTTAGAATACATCAATGTTTCCACGCCGCTCAAATCACAGGCTTCTATCCAACATCCATACCTACTCAAACATACGGACTTGCATCATCCACAACGATTCCCCGACGTCTAGGTATCACCGTCTATACAAATAGCGAAACGGCGAGAGCGACGAGAGAACACCTCGATTCTTGACTCATGGCTCCATCAGAGCCGGCGACGGCCCGACGCCCCTTAGCAGCGCGATGGTGTTGCCCGACTCCGTGACTGTGCCGATCTTCTCGGAGAAGTCCAGCATGCGCCCGCCCTCAATGTGGAAGATACGCAACCTCTGCCTCTCGTCGGTCGTCCTGTTATTGATGTTCGTGATCTGCAGGCTCTTGGCCGCGTCGTCCAGCACCTTTCCGACTACCCAATCCTTGTGGTAGAAGAAGTCGCCCTTGAGCAGCTGCTCTTGTCCCGGGTTCGGCTCGGCCTCGACGTGCAGGTAGACGCGCATGTTCTCGGGCACGTCCGTCCGGCCCTTGGCGTTCCGCTTCAGTAAGTTTCTGGCCACTATTTGCGAGGCAACCTGACCGGACTTGGCCTTGCCATCGGACCCTTTGGATGTGTGTCGCATACGAGCCGCGCTCCAAGCCCGCAGCCTATCGAGAGCCGACTGCTTCTTCTCCGCGGCCTCGTCGTGGCCCTTGGCCGCGGCCACCAGCGCATTGCAGTCGTGCTCCTCCTGTAGGCGATGCTTGAGGCAATAGTCTCGCCTGCACGTACGGCAATGAATGCTAGGCGTGAGAGGGGTGCCGATGACGGCCTTGCAAGCCGGCGAGTCGCAGGCTTTCTCCGTCACACTCCTGGACTTTCTTGTTGCGGCGTCATCGGCATGTTGTTGCACGGGTTTCTTAGGTGCCGTGCATTCATGGGATGACGGTATTCTATGATCGGCGCAGAAGTCCTTGAGACAGGCCTGACAGCGAAAGGGGAGGAAGTCGAGCTGGTTGCAAGGTGCGTATTGGCAGTGCTTGCCGACCAACGAGGCGTCAATCATATCGTCTTTCTTTGGGGGTGTTGAAGAGGCCATGGAGACAGCGTCGGCGTGCCCTATAAATGTACGCGAATACACGGAGATGCAGGCAGCGATGGCCTCGTCATCGAGGTCGAGACCCCGTGGGTCGTGGTGGTTTCGGTCTGTTGTATCCGTATGTGCGAGTGCCTGAGCTGTGGCAATGGTGGATTGACGCCAGGCTGGCGGACCGTTACGCCATCAGGCCTTCCATCATCGAGCCTTGCCGACTTGCGTAAGCCTTTTCTGCCTGTCGAGGACGATCCGCCGTCATGCCCGTAGCTTGGACTGGGAGACGCGTAGCAAGTTCGAGTCCCATCACGTAAGCGATATAGAAGCTTCACGTGATCTTGATTGACTGTGAAATGCGCCATGCGGAATTTGCAAGAAGCTGATGGCGGCTTCTAGAATGGCATGACGCCATGTTTCATTCTCTTCGTACCTAGGTACGCTCGTGCTACGCGCGGCACGTGCAGATGACCTACAGCCTCGACAGGTCTAACTATGGCCGGGATTTTATGCGTTCTGACTCTCACCAATAGTAGATGAAAGTCAAGGATGTACGGACAAATTACTGACGATAGCTTCGAGACATTGGAGAAGGTGAAAGCAGTGATACGTTTAAACTCATACGATGACCACACAGGGAGGGCAGTTCATACACACACAAACACGGACGACTGTCTAATAATGCAAGAATAGACATGAGATACACAGAATCACAGAGACGATTTCTGTCTGAATAGTACCTAGGTAGCCTGGGGTTCATGACGTCTATCGACATGCAGTGATCATACCCGGAAGCTTGAAATTGCTAGTCAATGATTTCGAAACTGCGACTCGATGCATAAAAGAGAGGCGTAGGTGCTCTCATTGTGACATGTGAAAAGGGTGTGTTTATCTGTGTCCCATCCCTTCATCATTCATTGTATGGACGCAGCCATTGAGGCCTTTCCAGTACGGATAACGCAGTGACCAAATCCGCCCTTGAGAAGCCCCATGCAACTCTCGATTTTGAAGAATGTAGATGCGCTTCAGAAGTGCCCCCTAAAGCCGTCAACTCTGTATTCACGTACATAAATCTACACGACTCCCTCTACTCCTTCTTGGCTTTGGGTCGCTCGTTAAGCAGAGCCTCCCTGCCAGTAGCAGGCGAGTCCCCCACGTACTGCTTCCCGCCAAACGTCTCAAAGGCCTTGTGGAACGTCCACTCGACAGCCTTCTCAACCGGCTCGTCGAAAAGCTGCGGCAAGAAGGGCACCACGGCGAGACCTAGCCCTATGGGAGCCCATGTCCGGATCTTGGGGTTCTTGACGCTTTTCATCGCCGTTCCCGAATAGCGCACCACGCTGTGGATGGTAAATGCAGGCAGCCCCATACTTGCGATGCTCTGAAAGACGCCACGCTGTACCATAACGGTCCTCCAATCATCCAGAGGCGCCACCACGCCGGGCTTTGCGTCAAGCGCGCCCTGAGCCGGGAGGCCGGTCACTTGCTCCTGGCGGGCTGTGAGTTGCAGTTTGGGATTCTTTATCCGCTGATTCTGCCAGTAGGCCTTGTAGCCCTCGTACGAGACGTCGCCCCCGATGTACAGCCACGAGATGCCGTACGCGGCGCGGACGACCTTCGAGTGCGCGACCGGTCGGAAGGATTCGCCTATGTCAGACGTGTAGGCGACGTAACGGTGCGCGGCCGAGATTATCGTTCGGAAGCGCGTTGCGTAGGCGGCGTACCGCACGTTGCTGTCGGTCGATGGCGAGGCACTAGGGCGGAACCATGTCAGTAGTGATGGCGTACACCGAGCCGAGAATTCGACTCACTAGCCATCGCGGATGTCATCGAAGAAGCGGCTGTCGGCGTCAGCCTCGTTCACAATCTTCTGCAAGCCCTTGGGCAGCTTCTCCCGAGCCGGAAGCTTGTCAGGGTCGAACGTCGAGTTTTGCGACGAAGCATCTTTTTCCTGAGCCTTATCAGGCTGGCTACTATCCTTGGACTTCCCCCACCAAGGCATGGCAGAGCGGTAATGTATGTAAATACGGCTGGTGAACAGAGGTTCGTCGCGGGACTGCCGGCTTCAACCTGTGACGTCGGTAATTAAAAAAAAAAAAAGAAGCTACCCTATACCAAGCAACTCTGCTAGCCGAGGTGCGACCGGCAGCCGACTCTGGTCAGCAGCGATCCCGACTCCCAAGACACGAAGCTTCCTCTGAAGAGCTACTCCATTCCTACGCCGACATCAATTGCTCTGCGCAAACGCCATCGATCGACTCGTCAGATAGCCATGGCTGGCCTCTCCTACTATACGATTGCCGGCCGTCAAGTCGGCAGCCACCACGTTCGTAAGCTCCGACGCGGCTACTACAGACGAGGATTGACGATGGAGCGCTGCAGATCGCCATGGCCTGGCTAGGCACACTCGCCGGCGGAGTCTGGTATGCAACGTCCGGCCCGAAGAAGACATCTGCGAACGCCACGCCTCCGATCCAGGCGTCAAGCTCAGACGAGGCCGACTTCATCAAGTAGGTGGTTTTTCACAGGACGCTGCGCATGAGCTGACGGAGGGAATAGAAAGTTTATGGAGGAGCAAGAGAAGCAAGAAAAGAAGTGAAACCGGACGAAAACTTGACGCGCTGTATGGCATGCACACATACATAAGCGGTAGTTAGAAGGTGTCAGGCAGGGCATAAAGAAGGCGAAACAGTCACGTCGCAAGAGCGGAGGTAAAAAGGAATCGTGTGATTTGCTGCTTGGGATGGCGACGAGAGAAAAGCCCATCGTCGACTCTAATCAACTTCTCAACCTCTTGTCGCATGAGAACCCCGTTAGGCTGTAACCGCACTCCATACATACTAGTACTTGTTAAATGCAAGCGAGGCAGACGGACTGGGGCCGCTTTAACTGCTAGCGCCCGGGTTTATGTACTACGGAGGTATGACATCACGTGACGCGACCACCGGCTAAAAAGATTTGCTGGCCCGCCCCCACGCTGGGCCTCTTGTCCTTGCTAAGGCATCATCCTCCTTAATCGAAACAATCCCACCTGGGCCGCTTCGGTACAACGATTGCACGTCTACAGCGGCATGGCAGATGTCACCGACCCGGGGCTCGTAGCCGTTGCCGCGTCGGATCTCGACGAGGGTGCCGGCGCCGTCCCGGCATCGGGCAAGGAGCGTCATTCCCTCACGCTGGACCAGCGCCGGGCGCTGCGCCGCTGGGCTAACAGTCAGCCTATCCGACCATCGCACAAGACGTGCATCGAGTGGTTCTTGGCCCAGTACGGCCAGCAGATCAGCCAGTCGACCGTCTCGCACTCGCTGTCGCCCAAGTATTCGCGTCTCGACGGCGACAACCCCCAGCTCTCGGGTTCGCGACTGCGCTTCGGCAACTGGCCCGACGTCGAGAAGCTGGTGCTGCTTTGGTTTCAGCAGGTTCAGGCCTCGGGCCGCCAACCCACCAACGAGGAGCTGGGGGAGAAGGCGAAGTCCATCTTCAACCAGCTGCCGCGCTACCGCGATGAGAACCCGCCCGAGTTCTCGCCCGGCTGGATTCATCGCTTCAAAAAGCGCTACGGCCTGCTGGTCCGACGTCAGCGTCGTCATGGCGATAATGACATGAATCCGGCCGATGACATCGAATATCTGGCCGACTGCGTGCCACGCGTCATGGTCGTCCAACCCGACACGAGCCCCGCCGCCATACGCGAGCAGGTCATGCGCCTCGTCGGTGTGGAAGCCAGCCTCAACATCTGCGCCCTCGTTCGCGACGAGGTCCTGCGCCGCGAAGCCGCCACCCAACAACAACAACAGCAGCAACAACACTGCCCTCCGTCCGTCGCCCACCTGGCGCCCCCTTCTGACGCAGCCTCTCCGCCGCCGCCGCCGCCGCCGCCACCACCACCACCACCACCACCACCGGATCAACAGCAACAACAACCACAACAACAACCACAGCCGCAGCAGCAGCAGCAGTCGTCAATGTACGCCGAAGACGATCCCGAGGTTGTACTGCAAAACGCCCTGCGCCAGCTGCAGCAAGAAGAGCAAGCAGCCGAGGAGCAAGCCGCTGCCGTCCGCGAGGAGCGCGAACGCCAGGAGAGGGCCGACATGCACGCCGCCGCCATCATGGCTACACCGGCAGCCCGCGCCTCGTCCGACCCTCGCTACACGACCCCCGCCGCCGAAATGGCCCCCGAGCTGACGCTGACCCCTATCCACTCCGACGGCCCTGTCGCCCCTCACGATAGACCTCTACGCTGCCCTTTCTGCGTCAACCAGAGGATGCTTCGTACCATCAAAGAGGCCGTCGAGCACATGTCAACTCACGTCGTCGTATGAAGGGAACGTATTCACTACTATTCGGCTCGTCCTCTATTCATCTCTTCTTTTTCTTTTCCGTTCCCATTTTTTTTTCCGTCTCTTCTTCCTATACCCCCCCCTTTCCCTTCGAAACCTTCCGTCCCCCACATTTATCTCTTCACACATTGCTTTGATGAGCTGTCGAGAGGGTGATGAACTTTGCGAATTCTGGCTTATTTGGAAGCTGATAGCGGCGGAGTTGGGGGGCCATTTCATTATCTTTACATGGGAGTCTGAAAGCGACTTCATATGATGATGCTGTAACCAGACTTGTTCTATCTGCTTGTTAATGACTGGCATTCCCGCCAGAGGGCCGCTTCAATCCAACGGTTTCTTTACGAAGCGAGACATGAACTCTGAGCTGTGTGTGAAGAATGGTATGGGTGGCATCTACCAGCCTCCGCGTCGTCTAATACAGGCCGCTCTCCTTGAGGGCAGTGACAATAACCTCCTCATCCTGATGGACCTGAATCCTGGACGGCACGCCCTCCTCGCCCGTGCCGATGTAGTTCTGCCAGAACTTCAGACCCTCCAGACCCTCATCACGGCACAAGGCCCCGTGCTCCTCAGCCATCAGTAGCTCCTCTTCGGCAACGCCTATGCTCCAGCCAAAGCGCTCAGCCGCCTCCTGAGCCGTGACGCCCCGGCCGAACTCGCGCCAGTCCCATGGCGTTTCCCGCTCGGGCGGGAACTCGTGCAGGTCCTGCAGCCAGGCGAGGAGGACGCGGATCGTCGTCTCGTCGGTTCGGTCGTGGCCCTGGACCACCATGACGCCGCTGCGAAAGGTGCGCAGCCGCACCGGCAGCTTGAGAGTCTCCCACAGCCGGGCGGCTTTTTCAAAGTCCAGGGGACTGACGAGCTCTACGCCGCCTCTAGCCCTGTTGAACATGGCCCAGAGGTCGACGAGGGTGATGATGCCGCCCGCTCTCTTGAGCACGCCTCTCGAGTCGTCTGACAGGAACTCGGCCACGTTTCGAGAGAGCTCCGAGAGGTATAGCGACTCGGAGCCGCCGCCGCCGCCGACCATGTCCTTTGTAGTCACAAGCCCCAGCTGGTTCGCCGACTCGGCCAGGATCGCGTTCTCCTCTGCCGAGGCGCCGCTGTTCTGGCGGGCCAGGCGCTCTGCCAGGGCGACAACCTCCTTTGCCGACGACATTAGCGCCTCGAGATCTTCAAAGGCGCTGCCTATCAGCAGCTCGGTGTTCTTGCGCATGTTCATGCCCAACTGCTCCAGCCCGGCGATGCCAGCCGTTTTAAGCTTGCCACCGGGCGCAGTGTCAGATAAGTCGTCGGCGTTGCCGTCATCGTTTCTATAACCGCTTCTGGGCACCGGCGGGGCGTTTTGCAGAAGCCATTTCCGCTGGGTCATGGCGCCCTTGAGCCTTTCATGGAATATTTTGTCTCCACCACTGCGGAAGGAGATTTTGATACCCTCCGGAGCATCAATGCCACCCGAAAGACCCGCGCCCTTTGACTCCCGGACCGGGCCCGGCGATTGTGTTCGGACGGCAGCGGTAGCTGAGTCTTGTTCCAGGAGCGAGACAGGTGGCTGAGACAGTAGAGAGGCGCCGCACATCTCGCACGAAAGTAACGAGGGGTGGTTGGAAAAGGTGCATCGTGGGCACTTGAAGGTGGTCGTACCGTCCGCACCGGACGGGGGGCCGCCACTGTGTACAGATGAGCCGGATTCAACGGCTGGAAGCGCGGGGTCAGAAGCCTTGCTCCGACCCGCGAGGGCTGGGCCACCCGCGAAGCCGGGAACAGGAGACTGGCGGTTACTGGCATTGGATATTGCAGCCTTGAGTACGTGCGACAGCGTCGGTTTGATGCCGCAAGCCAGGCACGGCGGGAGAGGCGTATAGGCGTTGGCGGCGGAGGGATCGAAGTTGACGGGCGTCGGATTGGAAAAGCTGCATATGGTGCATACCCATGTCGCCGTGGTAAGAGGCGGCGGCACAGACGGGGGCCTGAATGCGCCGTCTCGACGACCGGGCGACGCGGAATTTGTTCTCGACGACGAGGCTGCGTCTAACTTGGCTCGGGGGTCAAGCGAAGAGCGCTTCAGTGGCTTCGGGATAAGCGTGACTTTGGCCGAAGACTTGAGGAAGCCGGCATACGATTCGAACCTGTCGACGTGTTTCAACTCAAGGGCCAGCGAGTTGGCGCGCGGCTCTTTCCTGTCGACGTAACATATCCGATGAGAGGTCAGATAGACCTGGCCGTTTTGCTGGTCGGGGAGCTTGAGTTTGCTACACAACGTCAACAGTGAGGGGAGGAAAACCGCGAGTAAGAGGAGAGCGCACCCTTCATAAAGGCCGACATTGTCCTGCACGAACAACAGCACCTCATCGGGAAGATAGGAAGGCCGAAGCGCTGTGGTCAAGTCTATGTGTTTTAGGAACATCCGTCGCGCCCAGGACGCCCGAGTGTTTCTCCAGGCGCTGCATAGATGCCGGCATCTACCAGACTTTCTGCGGCAACGGCGATTGCGCAGTCTTCAGGGAAAGGGTAAAAGGGAGAGGCCCAAAAGTGTAGAGAGTGTGTGCTGTCGCTTGGATGAAGAGTGGATGACGAGTCTGTCAGGCGGGATAGCCGAGCCCAAATTGTGGCTGACTTGTGGCGCACCGAAGCTAAGGGAATTACCACTTTGCACGTGCAAGCGGTCGCCTACGCGTCAAAGGCACGCTACTCGTGCATGTTCATATGTATGTACGAAGTACGGATGAAGCATAAAAAGAGTCATAGTGAGTTCGTGACACGGGGAGGAGCCGCACACGAACAACACACCAGCGACAAACTTTTCCTTCTGACGAGGAGACTACGATTTTTACTCGGTCATCGCATCACTCACCCCAACCAAACTCGGATGACGCGTGCGGCAGCAACGCCACGTTGCCCAACTGGTACATATTAGCCGATATTTACCCTTCCCCACTGTCAGCCATTTCTGGTGGAAGATTAATAGGCCTCTTCCCCCCCTGTGAAACAGAGAGAGGGCTTCATATCCCTTTCATCCTCCCCAACCTCACATCCTCCCCAACCTCAGCTTCAACGATTTCGACCACCACCAGCACAAGCACCACCAGCTTCCCCACGCGTCAAGTGCCTCCACGGTTTCGTACGATCGATTTAAAAAAAAACCATCACTCATCGCCATACATCCCGTAACACTGACACCGCTCGTCTAGCTTGTCCCTCATCATGGTTCCCGCCTGGCCTGCGACGCCGCAGCATGCACCGGGAGTTTCGCCAGCGGCCACGCCCGCCTCATACGCGTATCCTGCCAGTATGCATGCTTCAGATTGTTCAGCACATCAAGTTCCTCTCCCTTCGTCTCTGACATCCGCTACCCCAGGTCCGGCTTTTGTCCCGGTTCAGGTGCGGCGACACGGTCTCGCCCATCCCGTCAACGTGAACACGACACCGCCCTTTACTGGATACGCTGCCCCGTCACCCGCCAAGACGCCGCCGGAGCCGCCCAAGACCAAGACTGACTGGCCCGAATCTGTACGTCTCTACGTACAGCGATCATTTCTACCCCAGAATGACGACCCTTCCGTTTCTCGCACCGAGCTGGAGAGTAAGCTCAAGGAAACCATCGGCACGGCCAAGGAGGAGGGTAAACTGTACTCGATCGACTGGGACTCGATGCCCTTGCCCCAGGCCATGGTGAAAGCCGAGCGAGATGCCTTCCTCCACAATAGCCACCCATCCATGGCTTCCCTCTCTCTCCAGCCGCACAACCCCAAGAAAAGAAAGTCTTCCGATATGGAAGATTCGCGTCGGTCGCCGCCGTGGCGCTCTGCTAACCGCACCTCGCTCGAAAGTCGGATTTCATACCCCGCATCTGAGAGACGTTCCGCAGCCGACAGCGCAAAGCCCAGTAAGTTCCAGAAGGAGGCCAACAAGCGGAAGCGCCGGTTCGAAAACGAATACAAAACCGTTCATCGATCGCCAAGCCCAACCCCTCCGTCGTCGGGTCCCATCGTCGGAACGAGTGACGCCCTGGAGAAGAAGTACTTGCGCCTCACAGCTCCCCCCATCCCATCCAACGTCCGACCCGAGAAGATTCTCCGTCAAACACTGGATCTACTAAAGAAGAAGTGGCGCAAGGAAGGCAACTATTCCTACATCTGTGATCAGTTTAAATCGATGCGCCAGGACCTCACCGTGCAGCACATAAAAAATGACTTCACTGTTGCCGTCTACGAGATCCATGCCAGAATCGCCTTGGAGAAGGGAGACATCGGTGAGTATAACCAGTGCCAGACGCAGCTGCGGTCACTCTACGGCATGGGCCTCAAGGGCAATCCCATCGAGTTCAAGGCATATCGTATCCTGTATTTCATCCATACTGCCAACCGCATGGGATTGAACGACACCTTGGCAGACTTGACAACAGCGGAGAAGCAAGAGTGGCCCATCAAGCACGCCATCGCGGTGCGCTCGGCGCTAGCTCTCGGCAACCACCACGAGTTTTTCAGGTTGTACATTGACACTCCCAATATGGGCGCATATCTTATGGATATGTTCGTCACGCGGGAGCGTCTTGCGGCCCTCTGCAACATCTGTAAAGGGTGAGTTGAGCAATTGTTGGGCTTCCTTTCTTGCGCATGCTGACTCGGTACGTCAATAGGTACAAACCTGAAGTGAACCTCGACTTTTTGACGACGGAGCTCGCGTTCGAATCGGACAAGGATGCTGTCCAGTTCATCATCGATCACAAAGGCGAGCACCTACTGGACGAACGAAAAGATTACATTGCTTTTCTCTCTGGCAAGGCCGGCTCTCTTTTCGAGGGCGTGAAGTCTGCTGCCTTCCGGAAGGTCGACATCAAGGGCCAGATCTAACTAACGTCTCGCCCCCTTTCCTGTTTCTTTTTCCTCTCTTCCGTCTTCCTGTTCAGTTCCCCTTTTCTCACCCTACAAGTGCCTCGGAGGTGACGCGTTACGCGGCGTCTAAGATGGTCTTCTTGTTTTTCCCTTCCGGCCTAACCGTCAAGGTCGCCCCTGCAGCCTGTTTTCTCCCCTTTGGCATCGGCACATGACTATGATCTTACCGAGTTGTTGCAGCCTAGCCCACCCAAGCTACGACCGAGTTCAGCTTCAGCCAACGCTTCAGTAGACCGCTAGTCACGATTGACCAGTTGGACGACACACCTGCGCCATGATGGCTCTTATTCCGAGGTTCGGCGATGATCTAACTATATTTCTCTTTCTTCTCCAGCCTTCCGCGCCTCGTGCTCTTTGGATCCGATTTTTGCATATTAATCTTCTCAGCAGCAGCAGAGCATTTATTTTGGCCATTTCGGGACGAACGGCATTCCCTTAGTTACGGCTCGGACTTTCAGCAGATCAACGTGTGTTTCCCGAAGCAGGGCTTCTCAAAACAAGGCAAAGCACGCCGTTCCATTTACCGAGGCCACCCGCGGCTGTTTAAGCCTTGCTACGACGGCCGCCACTCGATGGCGGATAGTGGAGCGGCGCGAGTTTCCCGGATGTACTCAGGCAATGCCCGTTTCCTCTCCCTTCCCTCGAAGGGGAGGAGGTCTACCTAATTTTCGTATTCTTGAGCCTAGCTTATCGTAATCCACGTACATAGTCAAGAGAGTGTCTTCTACAGAGCCATCGTGCGTATGTCCGGACGGATATCCGTAGCCAGCCCGTTCGCTGGGAATCCGCCGGACGGAGAGGACTGATGTACGGAGTATTCTCGGCGGCAATCCTTGTCGACAGCTCATGCGCCAGCTCTCAGCTACAGCCTACATATGTACGCAAGCGGGTGAAGGCGTCTGCATCAGCTTGCACGACGTGGGACGGCCTCGTCACACGACCAAGGGGAAGAAAGGTAAACCGCTGGCTTAGATGGACGACGTGGCTGAGGGCGCCTTATGGGCCTCGTGACGGGTGAACGGAAGGGGGCGGCGGCATTGATTCTCAGTTGTTTCCTCCGTAGATGAGCTTGATAGCTAATGAGAGCGATTGAGGAGGCTGGCGGGCCTTCGGGCGAGTCATTAGTCGCCGATGATGGGCCAAGACGGAGATCTGTAATGGCGTCATAGGTGTAAGGCCCCTGACGCGGAGTGAGGCGGAGCTGGGGTGGCGAGGCTGGGGGCCATTCATGGATGGATGGATGGATGAGCGGACGGACGGACGCGCCTGTGGGGTCCCGAAAGGCGAGGCTGGAAATGTGTGGCCGAGAGTATCCGAGATAGATAGTAGGTAGCAGGGCAGAGCAGCGAGGAGACTAATAACTTACCACCTAACAGAGCACCAAGGATTCGGGAAAGGGGCGCGGATTCCAGCTGAAGGCAGCGGCCCGCGTCGGCTGGTTGATAGGTAGACGGACATGTCTCGACTTGGTTAGACGTAGGAGTGCCAACCTTTTCACCTTTCACCTTTTTCCCCTCCCCGCCGTCGTCCGCCGGAGCGTCGAGAGGGGGGGGGGGGGGGGGGGGGGGGGGGGGTTTGGGGGGGGGGGGGGGGCTTTTTTTTTTTTTTAGGACGCCGAAAAACACAAGGGGGGGGTTTTTGCAAAGAGGGGGGGAGGGGGGGG
>PDHP01000065.1:21259-147783 GCA_003339455.1 Ophiocordyceps camponoti-leonardi (nom. inval.)
TATGTCGCCGGCGGCGAATCCCCCTGCTTTTGTCTCTGGTATCGCGTCGTCGTTTTCTTGTTCTTTTTTTTTTTTTTTTTTTTTTTTGGGTTGCCTCATGGACGTGACGAGATGAGTTATGGTGGCTTCACGCCCGTTGGCGTATCTGGCCTTGATTTAACGTCAGATGTCTTTCTCTTTCTTCTCAACCCCCGTTTCTTTCACTTACATATATCGGTTTATCGACGAGTCCTGCAACGGGCTTCAGGCAATGGCTTACATATGGTGGCTCTGGCCGAGGAAATGGCGTTGATAGAAAAGCGACTTTTACGAGACTCTCTTCCAATAACGAGGCATAGATATGACTTGCACGTTGCGACTTCCACGGTCAGGTTCTGAATTGATGTCTATCTGCGCCAACATGCTTCTGAGTTCTATGTGATCTATGGTCTATCTCTGTGACAGTGCAGAACGGGAAGGAGGAGGAGGAGGAGAAGAAGAAGAAGAAGAAGAGGAGGAGGAGGAGGAGGAGGAGGAGGAGGAGGAAGAGGAAGATGTAGAAGAAGGAGACGAGGACGCGAGGGAGGACGATTCAATGGTCAACATGAGGCTTCGCCTGAGCTTCATGTTGATGACGCCGCCGAGACCAAAGGCCGGGACGATGCGACACATCCTGGCCGCAGCGCTGGCAAGCCAATTTTGGCAGACGGCGCGCCAGCGGAGAGAAGGGGGTGTAGGTGCAGGGCGGGCGTAGAGATCGAGGCCGAGGAGGTGCAACGGGGTGGAGACGAGCTGTACGGCGGCGGGAGCGATGAACTGGGCGGCGGACTGGCCGGAGAACAAGTCGGCGAGGGCGGGAGGCATATGGGCATCGAGATGGGGGGCCAGGCGGGGCGGCAGGTTGAAGGAGGCGAAGATGGTGATGCAATCTCTCAGGGTGAAGAGGGCGTAGCAGGGAAGCGGCACGGGAGCCGGGGCGGCGGCGACGGCGGAAGAGGCGAAGAGGCGAACGAAAGCCCTATCTTTGACGAGGCAGAGGCCGACGTTGGCGGCGGACGAGGCGAAGAACTTGGCCGGGCCGGACGAGACGGACTCGGGCGGGAGCTCGGGCCTGACGAAGGAGGAGTTGAAGGTGTCGAGGGTGTTGGCCGTCAGGTAGGTGCCTCCGTAGACGAGGAAGATGAGGGCCGAAGGTTTGGAGAAGAGGAGAGAGTGTGGGCGGCGGGCGAGGCCGGAGAGGGAGGCGCGGATGGAGGCTGATAGGGAGGGCGATCGGCCCGATGCCTTTTCCATTATCGAGCGGTCGATGATGGCTATTGCCGGCGCGACGGAGGAGGCTGCTGCCGCGGCGCTGAGGGCGTCTGCTGTGAGGTAGCGCCATAGGGGGGAGATGTCTTTTGGTTTTTGGGAGGAGGGGGAGGAGGGGGAGGAGGAGGAGGAGGAGGAGGGTTGTGTATGTTGTTGTTGATGATGGTGTTGTTGTTGTGGTGGAGGAGGTTCGTCGGAGGATTTCATCGTGGTTTGAAGGAGGATATGGTAGTTTCGTGATGCTTTTTTGTTGTTGTTGCCTCTTTTTCTTCCTGCTATCTTATCAAGCCTGATTTTTTTTTTTCCTTCCTGCTTTCTTCTCACCTATCTTATCGAATAGATGAAGGACCTTTTTCTCATTCGTCGAATTTTCAACTCAAATTCAACTCGACTCATTTGAAATAGGGAAAAGAAAAGAAAAGCAAAAAAAAAGAGAAGGTGCTGTAAGACATGTCCAGGGTTGTACAACTCTCCGTCTATTATAAGAAAGAAAGGGAAAGAAACTTCCGAAAAGAAAGGAAGAAAGATAGAGAAGTTACCGGGTGGCCGAGGGATGGAATGGATGAGGCTTGTTTCGGAAGGGGGGAAGAGAGCGGGTTTCGGCTACTGGTGTTACGGACGGGGTGAGAACGCGAGCCAGTTGGTTTCCGGATGGGACTGGGACTGGTTGAATAGAAAGGGCCTCTCTCTCTTTTCTTTTACCTTGCAGAGCTTTTCTTAGAAGTAGAGCTTTTCTTAGGAGAAACTTGTTCGTTTTTTATATCAACTCTTACTATACGCATACTAGCAGCTTGTATTTAGGAGACAGGCGGTTATATTCGTGGACTGTAATAGGTTAGTAGGAACAAATACCTACGACAGGTGAATATTGAGCTGCATCGTCATCAGCCTGCATGACCGTTGCCGGCGTTGTACAATTAACAGCATCCATATTCGTACATCAATCATCCCCCCCCCATCACAATCGCTAATCGGATCGGCGCCGATCGTGTAGCCCGAGGCCGCTTCGCCGTAAGGAAGCAAAGAAGAAAAAAAAAAAACAACAACAACCAACGACGACCGACGACGGAATCGTCTGCGTCATCGACCATCCCGCTACATCGTTCCTAAACGGGGGGGCCTGCTACAAGGGCGGCGCCGTTCAATACCCCAATGCATGTACATTACATACCTAGTGCATAGACTCACATGGCTCATCACATGGCGACCTCGTCCTCGTCTTCTTCTCCCTTCATCACCACCGCCACCTCGACTTCCTCCTCCGACGAAGGCAGCTCGTACGGCTACGACTTCACGCCCGAAGACGAGTTGCAGCTTTTCGAGCTGGTAGCCGAAGCGAGCACAGGCCCGTGCCACCATCATCGTCATGTTGGCGGCCTCGAGCAGCGGCAGCAGGCGCCGTCTCGTCTGCTGCGTCTACCGGACGAAGTCGACTACCCTGACCGTGCGCTTCTTCACTCTCCTGCCCCCGCCTCTTCTTATTATCATCTCTCTTCCCAGAGACAAAGAGCTGACGAGCCAAGATTCTAGTCAGTCGTGCCCTCTCCGAACTCCGGAAGCAACCAAACGATGAATCTTCAGCCACCACCACCACTACCGCAACCGCCATCATCTCCGACTCAACCACAGCATCACCACTGCAACGCTTCCGCTCTTTCCCCCGAAAGCCCCTCTCCGTAAGCGACCTGACGTCGGGCGCATGGTGCGAGCTCCAATACTGGTACACCCTAAGCCGACTCCCCGGAGGGCGGAGATCGCGGACGCCGGCCATGAGGCAAGGCTCCAAAGTCCACCAGAAGCTCGAGGACGAGGTCCACGTGAGGGTAAAGGTCGAGGTGCTGAGCAAGGAGGATTCGTTCGCGCTCAAGCTGTGGAACTTCATACAGGGTCTGCGGACCTTGCGCGATACCGGCCTCACGCGCGAACTCGAGGTTTGGGGCATGGTGGATGGGAATCTCGTCAACGGTGTCATCGACGGTCTGAGTCATGAGAATCCGAACCCGGATTTCGAGGAGGAGCTTTCTAGCCAGGCTTCTTCGTCGTCTTCTTCGAACAAGAAATCTACCAACGCCCTCCTTACCGATTACTTCCCTCCCCAGAACAAGACTCCATCCCCCGGTCCCAAGGTATACCTCACCGACGTCAAGACGCGAGGCAGCACCGCGCCCGTGTCTGGAGCCCAGCTCCGTCCGGCAAAGATTCAGCTCCTCCTCTACCATCGCTTCCTCTCCGCCATGGCTTCTGACGAGTTGGATCTCGACGTGGTGGTCGGTCGGTACGGGTTGAACGCCGATCGGGTGCTTTCCGATACCTTCTTAGCCCAGATGGGAGGTCTCCACGAAGAAGTCTTTTACGACGCGCCCTCCAGCCCTCCCGCCGCCGAGGGAAACGAATCCCACTCTTCTTCTTCCTCTTCTTCATCCTCATCATCTCCTCCTCCCTCGCACTCAACAGACGAACCAATCCGATACCGCTCCCTCCGCGAAATCTGGTCCCTCCTCCGCCAAGAGACGAGGCAAACCTTCCCCCAAGGCCGCACCTCACTAGGCCACATCCTCCGCGTCCAGTACGTCCACCGCCTCGACGGCCGCTCCCTCGACGCCCACGACTTCCCCGTCTCCAACCAGGCTCTCGACGGCTACCTCTCGCGCTACATGTCCTGGTGGCGCGGCGAGCGTCGCGCGGTCGGCGTCGATATTGAAGAGGCCTTCAAGTGTCGCTCGTGCGAGTTCGCTCCCGATTGCGAGTGGAGGCTTGCCCTCGATGGGAAGCGCCTCGACGATGCGAGGAAGAAGTTGCGTCCCGCTACCAGGGGTCGGAAGAAGAAGAAGCTTGCTGCTGATAGTGGTGGTGGTGGCGGTGGCGAAAAAGGTGTTGCTGTCGATGATTGAGGTGATGTATGTTTTTCTTTTTTTTTCATCGGAGTTTTGATGTTTGACGGGCCATGACTGGGTTGGAGTTTTTTTTCTTCTTCTTCGCTTCAAGCATCCATCATACTTGGTTTATACAACTACTAGGGGGTTCTCAAAAACGACTACCCCTTCTCCTTGCCGGAGAAGGGGGGGCTACTAACTAGGAAAAAGTCCGTTAACTCGGAAAAAAAAAGTAACTTAGATTTCTACTAAATTTACCCTAGAGTTAAGGTTACTTTCTTTTACGCTTATATAAATAAAACTATATACTAGGTTATCCTAACCTATATACCTATTTATCTATAGTATTATAATATATTAGGCGGCCTAGGCCTTTAGTATTATAATTCTTTTACCCTCTTTTTTACCCTCTCTTTTACCCTTTCTTTTGCCCTCTCTTTTACCCTTTTTTTTGCCCTCTCTTTTGCCCTCTTTTTTAGCCTCTTTTTACCGCTCTTTTAGCCGCTTTTTTAGCCCCTTTTTACCGCTCTTTTAGCCGCTCTTTTAGCCCCTTTCTACTACTCTTTTAGCCGTTTTTTTACCCTCTTTTTTACCCCCTTTACCGCCCTCTCTTTTAGCCTCTTTCTACCGCTCTTTTAGCCGCTCTTTTAGCCTCTTTTTTACCCTCTTTTTTAGCCTCTTTTTACTACTCTTTTCCCTTCTACCGCTCCCTTCTATATACCTCCCTTACGATATTAATTAGCCTCCTCCTTCTTATTATTATTATTCCTAATAAATCTATTAAGCTCGAGGGCTAGCGTTTAGCGATTCCTATTATAATCCTATAATTCCTAGAGGAAGCTCCTAATCCTTTCGAAAACGAGGTTATTATTATATTCTTAGGGCTAGAGGATTAGACCTTCCGAGAATATATATTAATACTTTATCTTATAGAAGACTTTATATTTTATATATATCTTACTTATATTATTAAGGATATTTCTTTTTAGCTTTTTCGATAGGCTTTAGGGTAAAGAATACTTTTTATTAAAACTATTTCTTATAATCGATTAAACCTCGTAAACCTAATACCTTATAAATATACCTTTATTATAAGTAGCCTTTTATTAAATCCTATACTCTTCGTCTTCCTATATAGTATACTTATTATATTCGTTATTTATAATCCGAACTCTCGTATTATAAATATATAATAGCCTAAATTTCCCTATAACTTATATTTAATTATTAAGAACTATACGCTTAATTTACTTCTCCTTAATCTAATATATTTCTTCTATAGTTATAATACTATTAATCGTTAATATTATACTTACTTTATAGGCTTTCTCGTAAACCTATACTATTAATAGTATAATTAGTATACCTAATTCGATTAAGATATTTATATATAGCTTAATATAGTTATAATACTATTATATTAATAAAAGGCTTAGCCTTAGTATTATAATATTATTCTAGTCGATTTAATAGGTTATAAGAGGTATTCGAGTTATAGGTATATTAAAATCTCGTTTATTATTAATAAAATCCTCGTTATTATTATTATTATCGCTTTTCTCCTCGTTATTATTATTATTATTACTATTACTATCGTTTTTCTCCTTACTATTATTATTATTATTATTATTATTACTTTTCTCCTTATTATTATTATCGCTATCGTTATTATTATTATTATTATTCTCGCTATTATTACTATTATTATTATTCTCCTCGTTATTATTATTATTATTCTCCTTATTAGAGTCGTTTATATTAAATCCTTTAATATAACCTAGTAAGGTTCGTTTATTAATATTTTTTATTAAGGAGGAGAGTATATCTTAAAGCTTATTTAGTATAATAGCCGGGTTATAAGGAAAAAGGCTATATATTACCTAGGTAAATAGGATTATAGATTTTTTAAAGGTTTAATTACGGATTTCCTAAAGATAATATAGGAAATCGACTTTATTAAAATTAGCTATACTATTTATTATTTCTCGATAAAGGATTTATTAATACTAGTATTTATAAAACCTAAATATTATTATATTAAAAGGCTAAAGAAGATAAGTCGAGTAAAGGGGTAAAGGGAAAAGAATTATATTATATTTATTATAGAAAAGTACGAGTTCTTTTATAAAGTAATTATTATAATTATTTATTAAAAAAAGCTAAGTTTCGTTTAGATTCGAAGGTTTTATATATTTCTCGAAGTATTAAATCTACTTAAGAGTAATAATATTATTAATATAACCCTTTTAGCTTATTATTATAACTATCTCCTTATTAAGGTTATTTAAAACCTATTTAGTAGAAATCTAAACCCTAGGAAGGACTAGAAAAGAAAGAATAACCTTTCCTATAATAAAAACGGCCTTTATAGTAATAATAAAGATAGTATTATAAGAGTCGGTAAATACGGGTTAAAGAATTTCGCTAAAGGTTTAGAAAAGTATCCCTTTTTATAGGAAGCCTATTATAAATCTAATCTTATCGAAGTTCTAAATATTCTTTTATCGAATATTTTCGTACTAAAGGTATTATAAGAATACGTTAAAAAAGCCTATAACCTATACTTAATTGAGAATAGCCTTATATTTTATATTTTATATTATAGCCTTATAATAATAAAAAAATCTCTTTTAACGATAAATAAACCTTTTAGCCTAAGATTTAGGAGTTTACCCTAACTAGCCTTTTACCTTAAGAATCGTATTAGTATAACTTTAAAGGGTATAATACTAAAGATAGTATTCTTATATAACCCGGCGATAAGCCTAGTAAAGAATTACCTTTTCTTCCTCTAGTATTAAAAGACTATAATTCCCGCTATTTTTACTAATAGGGTAATAATAATAGCCTTGAATTTATTCCTAAAGGTATTTATATAGTATAAAAAGCACGGTTATAATAGCTTTAATTATTATATAAAACCTATTATTATATAACTCTATTATTATAATAGTTTATAACTCGAGGTTCTTAGGAATCCTATATATAAATATAGGCTTATTTATTACCGGATTAAGCTATTTTCGAGCTATAGGCTTTTAAGGGGTATTTAAAACTATTATAAAGATTTTATTTTAATTACTTAATTTTTATAGTATTTATAGCTATTCGTATCCTTTATATTATTTTATAATATATTTAGTAGGAGGAAGTATAAGGTAGGGAGAAAATTTACTTATTATAGACCTTTTATTTAGATATCCTAGGTATATAGGAAAAAGTAATAACCTTTATTCTCTAGTAAATTTAGTAGGAATATATATATATAGTTTTTTTCTAAGTTAATAGACTTTTTCCTAGTTAATAGCCCCCCCTTCTCCGGTAAGGAGAAGGGGTAGTCGTTTTTAAGACCCCCCTAGTACTCGTAGGTCCTAGGCTCGTATCTCGCCTAGTAGGCGCAAAATAAGAGAAACACCCCTATAAAAACGGGATGGCTACCTATATACTACTTAGGTATATTCCCTATAGAAAAGATACCTTCTAATAGTTTACTTCCTATTTATTTCTTATTTATCTACCTACGAATAAAAACGATATAAAGATAGATTCTTAATAAGAGAATAGTAAAAAAAGCCTAGGCTATTTTTTTTTAGCTAGAAAGAGCGTTAAAAATAAGGAATCTATAGCTATCCGTATAAAGGCTTAGGTATAGCGTTTAAAGCTATCTAGGTAGGGATTACGTATTTATACCTACCTAGGTAAGTAGAAAGGCAGCGTTAACTTAGGTAAAAAGGTAGCGCTAGCTTCGCTTTATCCTACCTTTTATACTCCTTTTTACTATAAGATTTTATAATAGCCTAGATTATACGAAGGATATCTATCTTATTACTTATTTAAATTAGGAATACCTATTATTATAATATAATAAAATGGACGGAAAGAAGACTTAAACGAGGTATTTTTTCTATTTGGAATCCACCTAAATAGTATATAAGTAGCCGTCCCGTTTTTATAGGGGTGTCTCTCTTATTTTGCGCCTACTAGGCGAGACACGAGCCTAGGACCTACGGGTATATACATACATATAGGCATCTTCATACGCGTCATAGTTGATTTATTCACATCTATATACATACATACTCATCCTAGGCTTGGAATACTTAGAACGGTAATGCTATAATCAACATTTATTCAGTAGGAATTACCAATAATGTCAATGGGATTCCCATGCTGAAGCCTTCCTTTCCGACGCCCTTACTGGGCACATCACTTACCCACACCGACTGGTATCCTAAAGAGAGAAGCAAAAACAGGAACCAAGTCATGACTCCCAACGGCATCGGAAAGAAAGACAGGGAAACCGACTCGTCTTACTCAAATACACACGCACCCAGTCCATCAGATACAGCGCCCTCCCCCCAAACTATTATACCACTGTACCCTTCGTCTGCTTGAATTCTTTGAGGCGGACGTCCCGCCAGACGGCAACGCCGGCAAAGGAAAGGACCAGAACCGCAACGGCGGCGATCAGCATCGTCTTCTGCGTCTCGCCGTAGGCAAGACTGATGGCTTCGCGGACGGGCGAGCCGACCGGGTACGACAGCTGGACGTTGAGATCGCCGTAGATGGAGGTCAGGTTCGCCTGCGCCTCTTGAGGGAGGTACTGGGCGAGCTTCTGGGGGAAGATGGAGGTCCAGAGGGCCGAGGCGACGGTGCTGCCGATGGCGCCGCCGACGGACGAGCACATGGACAGCACGGCCAGGACGACGGCGACGTGCTGGTGAGTGATGACGGCCATCACCGCCGTCTGCTCGCAGATGGTGATGGTGCCGCCGGCGAGGGAGATGAGGACCTGACACATGATGACCCAGCCGATATGGGTGTGAGGCTGGCGGAAGTGTATCATGAGGCCGACGCCGAGCATGGTGACGGGCACGCCGAAACACAAGGATAGCCACTTGTAGCGGCCCGATACACGGATGAGGAGGCCGGTGACGAGGCTCCAGAAGCAACTGCCGATGGTGAAGATCTTACCGACGTAGGTCGCCTTCGTCAGGCTGAGTCCGTTGACGACCTGGAGGAAGGAGGAAAAGTAGTTGTCCCAAATGTAAAAGGCGACGAAGACGGTCGAGGCCGAAAGCATGGCGCCCAGGATGGTGCGGTCGACCAGGATCCGATACGGTAGAAACTGCACGGGTGCCAGGAACTTTTCATACAGCGCAAAGCTTATCAAAAGGATGATTCCGAAGATGAGCATGCAGATGACGAGGGACGATCGCCATTTCGCCTCCTGGTACGAGTAGATGCTGAAGGGGAGGAGG
This sequence comes from Ophiocordyceps camponoti-leonardi (nom. inval.), assembly GCA_003339455.1. NCBI lineage: Eukaryota > Fungi > Ascomycota > Sordariomycetes > Hypocreales > Ophiocordycipitaceae > Ophiocordyceps > Ophiocordyceps camponoti-leonardi. The sequence continues at coordinate 30,681 of PDHP01000065.1, forward strand.
AAGAGGGCGAGGCCGGCGGTGATGAGGATCAGGCCTATAATGTCAAACTGGATGAAGTGATGACGAACAGACCGACGGAGACGCATCCAAGAACCACTACTGCCTTCAGCCCTGACCTTGGGCGGTGGCGTCGGCATGAGACCCAATTTCTTGGCCTTTCTCAGGTTAAAGGCGAAGAGGATGATGAGCGGCAGCGAGACGAAAGGGGTGATGATGGCAAAGATGCCGAAAGCCCAACGCCAACCGAAACCAGCAAGGGCAGACGTCGCGATCGGACCACTGATCCAAGCGGTGATGATAAAGGGCGAATAGAGAAAAGCAAACATGAGACCACGATTCTTCAAAGCCGACGTATCGGCGATGAAGACCGAAAGGCTGTATCCCATGCCGTTGAAGCCGACCCAGTAAAACACCTGGGCGGCTGCGTAGGCCTGCACGTTGTTGCAAGCCGCCATCATGATGAGTCCGAGGGTGAGGAGGAAAGTCGTCAGGGCGAAACCTTGAGGACGACCCCATATGTCGAGGACCTTTGCCAGAGGGAGCTTGACCAGGCCTCCTACTAGCTGGGATACTATCCCCGTCGTCGCCGTCAGAGAGTGTTGTTTGAAGTCGCTTGTTATGTAGGGCGTGAGTCCGCCTGCCATTCCCTGTTGCATTGCATCGACGAAGTAGATGAACCAGATCCTGTTTTGTCACACAGTCAGTCGTCAGCTGGAGGCAACGATGATGGTTCCGATCGGGAGAGCGATGGAATAGGACAGGGGGAAGAACCGTACAGGATGTAGGCTGTTATCAGGTGTGACTTGGACCAGACTTTTGTCGTCGCCTCGACTTCCTGCACACCCGCCTGGGCATCAACGGAAACGGCATCGCCATCGGAGCTATCGGTAGCAGCAGCGGCGGCGGCGACGGAGGCGTCGGCTTCCTCCTTGTTGGGAGACCAGTCCTTGGAAGGATCGCGAAAGTCATGCATCGTCACCGGCTCGTTATTCTATCTTCACCGCCTCCTTTGCCGCTCCCTCTTCTCGTCGATTTATATGTAGATGGTATGTATGTATGAAGTGGTCGAGGAATAGTAGTAGATGCTGTCCGGGAGGCAGAGAGTGTATGATATTGATCAGTGATCACTGCGATTCACGAGGTGGTACCTCACTGTGTACTCGAAAGTTTGGCTATTGCCAGTAAGAAGTAGGTACGCAGTAGGTATTATGCCTGTTCGTCCCTTCTCAAAAGAAATGCTGAAGATCTGCTTCTTCTTCTTGGAGGATCTCACTGGAAAGTGAGGAGTGAAGAAAGCTGAGGGAGGTTGGTGGAGGGAGAGATATCCGTAGTAGTATCCAAGGTAGGTAGTAAGAATCAGGCCATACGATTAGATTCGAGAGAGGGGCAGAAGGAAAGAGAGGGGGGACGAGGAGGGGGAAAAAGAAGGAAGGAAAGAAGGAAGGAAGGAAGAGTAAAAAACGACGTTCTTTCCCTTCGGAGTCGCTTCTATCTTGTATCACGAGGAGTTCTCGAGTGGCTTCGGTCGCTACTGCCAGCTTTGGAAATGGAAAGAGAAAAAAAATTTCTGTCTCTCTCTCTCTGTTTTCTTCTCTTTCTTCTTTTTTTTCCCGCGAAGATCCGTAAATATTAGGTCTTTACCATCTCACTCCCCCTCCACCTCTTCCCCCCCCCTCCTCCCCTCTCACACCCCTCCTTTGCCTTGCCTTTGCCTTGCTGCCTGGCTTCGGACCGTTGGCCGGGCTCCATTCCAACCCGTCAGCCGGATCCTTGTTCGCCATGGCTTATTATCTGTGACTGTGAGTGTGTATCCGTATTCTTACCAACGAATTATGTAGAAACATGTTCATCTTCTTACATACATATAATGCTTGTACTATTTACGGATACGTGTGTCTAAAATGCCTCCTCGACTCGTGACGAGTAGGGCGTTGAGAATGAAGTAAAGTACATAGGTGCACGGTAGTTGCTACTGAGGGTCCTCATCAATCCCGCTCGGCAACTCTTCCTATCCCTCCCTCTCTTTTCTCCCTTCCGCTGAAGACACTGTGGACGATACCGAGTTTTATACGCATCGACGGAAAATGCCGTCTAGGGATCTTCAATGCATGCATACCACCTGCCTGACTCGTGCTCGGATGCGTCAATTTCTATTCCCCTTCCTCTTATAGACGTGATCAGAAACCATCGCCATCCAGGTAGATACGAGACCGTCTTTTCTTCTTCTTTATCAGATCATCTTATCAGATGCTTTGACCCCCTCTCCGCCGACCCATACAGTACCCAATATTTTCAATCGAACACCTAGTAGTACTCGGTACTCACAGCCTCACAGTCACAGCAACAAGTCTGCTCCGATGACACATTACACAGTAGGGCGTCGTGCAACTCAGCTTGGTCATGGTAGCACTCCTGTAGTGTGGCAGACATGTACCTATGTATGTACACATATATGTAAGCCCAGCTGTGCGCCGTCGGCTGCATGCCTGTTTTGATTCTCCGTTCTTGCTTTCCTATCACAGTGTGTAAATACTGTAGAGTAATCATGCAGCTTCTCGGTAGATCCATTCACAGTAGCCATAGTCTAAAACACTGTAAAGAAGACTGTGAGGGGGTAAATTCTAGATCAAAAGATTATCTTATCAGATTTTATGATAAACCTCGCATCATCTACGGATACTATCCTTACCGTTATCAGATCTTTTCATGCCCAGCTCCCCCATTCCACCGCCTGACTCGAGCTTCTCCCCATGAAAACCCCTCAATGAACCTTTTCAGCTTCTTCCGCCCATAATCGTGCCATGCGCCTAGCCCGCTCGCAGGGCATTCCTGGTAAGTCGGCAGTCAACTTCCAGCGTCTGATGCATCACGCCGTCTCGGTACCGCTGGCATCGCCGCGCCAACTCTCCATGGGAGCCCGCGTCCACTATTCGACCGCCGTCCATGACGAATATCCTATCGGCCTTCATGATCGTCCGAAGCCGGTGCGCGATGCACATCACCGTCACGCCGGCCTGCACCATACCCTCTAGCGTCTTCTCCCACAGCGCCTCGCTCTCCGCGTCCATGGCGCTGCTGGGCTCGTCGAGGAGTAGCAGCCGCGGTTTTCGTACCAGCGCTCGTGCGATGCATAGCCGCTGCTTCTGTCCCCCGGACAGTAGCTGTGATCCCGTTGGCCCGCAAGCCGTGTCGTAGCCCTGAGGGAGACGGCTTATCGTCTCGTCTATGTTAGCCAATCGCGCCGTCTCCTTCATCTCTGCTGTCGATACCGTCTCTGTGCCTCGGCCGCCGAGGCTGATGTTGAAGCCGACGCTTCCCGAGAACAGAGTAGCATCTTGCGGAACCAGTGCCACGTCGTCCCATATTGACAATGCCTCATCGGTGTCGTCGTCGTCGTCGTCATCAAAATCGGCATCACCCTTGTCCTTTTCATGCCTCGTTATGTCGTATCCGTCGAGCTTGATGATTCCTGCATCCGGCCTGTATATACGCTGTAGTAGTGATAATATCGTCGACTTTCCCGCTCCGCTGGCTCCTACCATGGCGACAAAGGCACCCGCCGGAACATCCAAGGACACATCCCGCAGCGCGTATTGCTCAGGCCGGTTAGGGTACGAGAACCAAACGCCATGAAGAGAGACCGACATTCCAACATCGCGTCTCGTCGAGCTGAGAGACTGCTGCCGTTGTCGTCGTCTCGTTTTCATCACCGTCTGCTCGATGTCCATGACCTTTTTCTTGTCCCGCAACTTGTCCGTCTGTCCGTTACAGAAGATGAGTGCGAATACACGACGTCCGGCCACGGCGGCCTTGGAAATATCCGGACTTAGACTAAACATCTGTCCGCTCAGCTGAGCAGCCGATAGCAAGGAGACCAAGGTGATGAACAAGGACGTTTGCGTGATCTCGCGCTGCGCGATGAGACGCCCGCCCCAGTAAAACGCCAGCGCCTTGACTAGGCTTCCGATGCTAAAGGCAGCCGCCAGCCAGACCGTCCCAAACGTGATGGAACGAAGCGTAGCCTTGTACGGACCCTCGAGCGCCCTGCCAAAACTATTGATCACCTCGTCTTGTAGGGCAAATGCCGACACAGTCCGTATGTGGTTGACAGATTCAGTGGCCGTGCTGACCGACTCGGCAAAGGCCTTGGCATGCCGCTCGGCGAACTTCGCAAAGAGACGGATTCGGAGGAATCCGGCGCAAAAGATCAGGGGGACACAAGCCGTCAGCACCACCGCAACCTTCCACGCCACCACGTGGGCGAGCACGATGCCGGCCACAAGTGTAACGAGCACAGAGACACAGGCGCCCAGGATGGTCCCGGTCAGCCCGCTCATTGCGGCGGCATCTGCGCTCAGAAGCGACATCAAGTTGCCTGGAGTACGTCCGTCAGACTCATGCCATCGAACCCGTCGCTCGAGTAGGGACTGCAGTGTCAGCGACCGGAGCTGATGGACCAACTGGTCCGACACCCAGCCGAAGCATGCGACCGAGACGGCATGAGCAAAGAATTCTATCAGTGCCAGGATAAAGTAGAGAAGTCCGTAGAATGAGCCGCTTCGGCGCACTTGGGATGCCGTGCGACAGACGGACAGATGCCCGACCCCATTGCCAAAGATGACGGCGTCTCCCGCATGAGAGCCGCCGATGATGATGGAACACAGAAACCCTACCACGACAAGCAACAACTGCGGCCGTATCATCTCGAGCATCAGTTTCGACGTGACCCAGAAGCTCTTCTGCGCCTCGGCTCCGTCCGAAGGAGGACCGAGGTCCGGCCCCAAAGAGACTTTACCGTCATTTGCCGCCGACAGCTTCTCCGACGCGACATCGTCAAGCTTCTGAGAATCATCCGACGACCTGATCATCGTCTTCTCCGAGTCTTCGTCATCGCAATCCGAAAGCCTCGCCTCGTGTCCGGGAATGGCTTGAGCCCGGACCATGGACGCGAAGACGCCGCCACTGTTCATCAATTCCTCGTAATTTCCTTGCTCAACGATCTGGCCGCCTGGTCCGGTGACGAAGATGCTGTGGGCATCCCGCACCGTGCTCAGTCGATGGGCAATACAGAGGATCGTGCGCTTCCCAGGTAGCTTGGCGATGGTGTCCTGGATCTGAGCCTCGGTGGCCGAGTCGAGCGCCGCAGTCGCCTCGTCCAGGATCAGGATTGCTGGGTTCCGGATCAAGGCCCGTGCGAGGGCGATGCGCTGCCTCTGACCCCCGCTGAGACGACTCCCAGCTGGACCGACGGACGTGGCCAGGCCTGACGGGAAGCTGTCGAGGAAGCCATCGCATCCGGCTTGCGTTGCTGCGGTTTGGACAAGCGAGAGAATACGTGATAGCGTGATCGACCGAGCTGCCAATCGATCCAGATCGCCACCAAGACGTACGGCCTCGGTAAGTTCTGATAAGTCTCCATTGATCAATGACGGACGCACGCTCTGGTGTTCAGACCAGTAAGAGCTCAACAGCCCATGAGCAATGTTCTCCATAATCGACCGATTGAACAACATTGGGTTTTGCTCGACATATCCAACATGGCCTCGCAGAGAGTGTATGTTGATGCGGCGGACGTCGTGACCGTCAACCGTGACGGTGCCCTCTTGCGGATCGTAAAACCGCTGTACGAGCGAAGCAACGGTAGACTTGCCGCTGCCGGAGAGGCCCACTATGGCCGTCGTCTCTCCAGCACGGATGGTCATGTTGAATTTATCGAGTATCAGAGTGTCTGGACGCGACGGATATCGGAATGAAACGTTCTTCAGATCAAGTCGGCCCTCGATCGTTGAAATGACTAGTCCCGGGGCGTCAGGGGACGCATCGATAAGTGGCTTTCTTTCGATGGTGGTAAGGATTTTAGTCGCCGCCTGAGATGCTGCTCCAAACATATTGAGAAAGGGGGCCACTTGGCTGAGGATGTAAGAGGCTGGTGGCATCGAGGGATGTGCCAGTAAGCTTGGGCGGATGAACGGGATAAGGGGTGAGAAGCTGTCGTACCGTCAATGAGGGTGACCATGACGGTATAGACGGCTCCGGCCGTCACACTCGTGTCCCCAATATCCTTGGCGTCGGCGATGTGCCTTCCTCCCTGTGAAAAGGCCAGAGCGTTGGCCGAGTACGCGATGAAGTAAAGCAAGCCCATTTGAGTGGCAGCCGTGGTCAACTTGGCGATTGCAGGTCGCCTTGCGGCATCTAGATGATCTTGGAATATGGCCTGTATTCTCTTGCTAGCGTGTAAGGCCTTGACAAGCCTGATGTTGGCGAGTGACTCGGAGGCTAGAGCGTTGGCCGGCTCGATGTTCTTCTCAACGGCATTCCTGTATTTACCTGAAAGATGGGTGCCGATAAAGGTCATGAAGAAAAAGGCCGGCACCAGGCTGATGAGCATGGCAGCCAGCTTGGCATCCTTGACGAAGCTGACGGAATAGGCGGCGATGAAGTAGGAGACGGATTGGATGACGATGCCGACTTTCTCTGAGACGCCGGTCTGGATAGTGAGCAGATCGGAGTCGAGACGGGCGGCCACGTCGCCAGCGGAGAGTGACTCAAAGAAGGCAATGTCCTGCCGCAGAAGAACGCGAAGATAATTGTAGCGCAGACGGCGGACAAGACGCTCGCCGAAGAGACTCCAGGCGCCGGCGGAAACGTAGATGAAGACAAAATTGGCAACTGCAACGCATACGGTGAGAAGAACCTTGGTCGAGAGCGACTGATAGTAGGACTCGGAGACAGGTTCTTCAGAGCAGGAAGCTGTGTTGACCTGATCAAGGAGTTCGCCGAAGATGATGAACATGACAGGAAAAGGTAAACCGGCGAGTATGGAGCCAAAGGTGGCGACGAAAAGAAGCACATAGTCAAGAGGAACCGGGTCAGCCGCGGTCAAGAGGCGAAAGAAGCCGAGAACAACAGCAAGACTCCTTTTTGGCGTCCGCTCGGGAGAGGCCATGACGGTCCAGGAGGGGACGAGTCTTCCGGAGAAGTTGAAACTAAAAGGCGAATATTGGGGATATATGTATGTAAAGATAGGACGGCTGGACCTGGCAAGGATGAGACTCAGCTGACGTGCCTGGCCTTGAGACGGCGATGGCTTAAGAGCATATTTGTCTCTAGAGTCATTCCTCTCTCCCAAAGGAAGAAAAGACGACCAAGAAAGGCGACATATAGCTCCATCATTCTGTATGCATACGGAGCGCCTGCCTCATCGGGGACTCCACCTCCATTCATCGCCTCGTGAAGGAGGGCCCTCCCCTGCCCAGCCAGGGCAACGCTGCAACGGCCATCTCGCACGGGTTTCGCTGCTCCAAGGGCGAGAGGACTGATGGACGATGACGTGGAGGATTCAGAACCCTGACTTAGATGAACTTCGGCTTCCTCTGCCGAGTCTAAGAGCCCAATGCAATGCTTCGTATCGTGCTGGGTACCGGTCTATACATAGATCATCTTCGTCGGGGGCGTGTCTCTATCTTCCCAGCCCGGCTTGCCGTCTTCACGCCAGGCATTCGAGGCTATTGGTGGAGCTCCGATGCAGGCATCTGATCCGCACAATAAAGAGCTTGAATAGCCTCTTTCGTTATGAGAAGCGGGCACTTTTGTAGATTAGATAGCGTAGATGGGCTCGAAAAATATCGCACGTAGCATCCAATTAGTAGTTGGCAGGAAATGACGAAGCCTGCAACTGCAAGGCTACCCATTTCCACTTAACAGGTATCAGTTTCACTCATTCTGGATGAAGGCATGTGTATATCACTATCGTGTATGTAATGATGATCGGAAGAAGGATCAGTTTAGTCAGGGCCCGGCCACTGGCACCGGAAACGTATGCAGGTATGTGTGCAGTATCATAGTAGTAGGTAGGTATGTAATAGCTTTTGCATAGTGAAATCGGTGATGGTCAAACAAGAGCTGTCGCAAGCAAAAGTAACATCGTTCGGGCCGCATGACGTTGCCGCAAAATTTCTGTGGGTTGATGATCGATGATGCCTCTTTTTCGTCGCCATTTCCTCCTATCTCTTGATTAGCTGGGCTCACGTGATTGGCCCTTCCCCACGCAAGGTGAGTAGAGGTAGATGAGAGCAGGGGTGCGGTGAATAGAGGCGGCTGCCCGGTCGGTGTGCCAAGGTGAAGCAAAGACCCCATAGTGGGGCGCTGAGCTTCGCTGGCTGCTCTGAGCCTCTCTGCCCCTCCTTCCTCTCGGGTGCTCACGGAAGGAATTCCCAGCTTCCCGCCACTGCCGTCCAACTCCCTCTCATTACCTCATCTTTCTCAGCCTACTACCTACTTCGTTCGCTTCTTTCTCGTCACCCAACGTCGATCGTCTTTCTCCTCAAGCATCAACTCAGCATACTATTCAGGGGGAAGAGACCATGGCGGTACGTTCGCCACCCTTCCCCTCTTGCGTGTCTTCCGGCTGCGTGGAGTGTCAGGCTGACTTGAGCACCCTGCAGGGCCAAAAGCTCCCGGAGGTCGATCTCGCGACGCGAATGCAGGTGGATGACTCCATCATCGGCACCACCGCCATCGACGAATCCCTGTACAGTCGACAGCTCTATGTCCTGGGCCACGAGGCCATGAAGCGCATGGGCGCCTCCAACGTCCTCATCGTTGGACTCAAGGGCCTCGGCGTCGAGATCGCAAAAAATATCGCCCTGGCCGGCGTCAAGAGCCTTACGCTCTACGATCACGCACCCGTTCAGCTGGCTGATCTCTCCGCCCAGTTTTTCCTCACCCCTTCCGACGTGGGCAAGCCGAGAGACGAGGTGACGGTGCCCCGCGTGGCCGAGCTCAACGCCTACACGCCCGTCAAGCTTCACCAGTCATCCGGGTAGGTCGTCTCGTACCCGCGGCAGCCGAGAATGTCATGGGCTAACCGCTTCCGACAGACTGGAGGAAGACCCTTCACAGTTCGACAAGTACCAGGTCGTCGTCTTGACCAACCAGCCCATCTCATCCCAGAAAGCCATCGGGGACTATTGCCACTCCAAGGGCATTTACGTCGTCATCGCAAACACCTATGGTCTCTTCGGCTCCATATTCTGCGATTTCGGTGATAAGTTCACCGTCATCGACCCGACTGGCGAGACGCCCCTGAGCGGCATTGTCGCCTGCATCGAAGAGAATGGTATCGTGTCGGCACTCGACGATACCCGCCATGGCTTGGAGGATGGCGATTACGTTACCTTCTCCGAGGTCGAGGGCATGGAGGGCTTGAATGGCTGCGAGCCTCGCAAAATCACCGTCAAAGGTCCGTATACCTTTTCCATCGGTGACGTTTCGGGGCTCGGCGCCTGGAAACGTGGCGGCATCTATCAACAGGTCAAGATGCCAAAACCCATGCACTTCAAGACCTTCACCGCGTCTCTGAAGGAACCCGAGTTCGTCGTGTCCGACTATGCGAAGTTCGACAGACCCCAGCAGCTTCATGTCGGCTTCCAAGCCCTAGAGGCCTTCCAGCTGGCCAAAGGACGGCTTCCGAAGCCAATGGATGAAGGGGACGCGGCCGTGGTGCTGGGTGCTGCCCAGAAGTTTGTCGAGCAGGAGTCGATCGACATCGAATTGGACGAGAAGCTTCTGAAGGAGCTCAGTTTCCAGGCCACGGGCGACCTCTGTCCCATGGCAGCCTTCTTCGGCGGCGCCGCGGCACAGGAGGTGCTCAAGGCCGTGTCGGGCAAGTTCCAGCCCATCTGTCAGTGGATGTACTTCGATTCGCTGGAGTCGCTGCCCACGTCGACGCCGCGGACAGCGGAGCTGTGCGCGCCGCGGGGCAGCCGTTACGACGGCCAGATCGCCGTCTTCGGCGCTGAATTCCAGGACAAGCTGGCAAACTTGAGGCAGTTCCTCGTGGGTGCGGGCGCCATCGGGTGCGAGATGCTCAAGAACTGGGCCATGATGGGCCTCGGCACCGGGCCAAAGGGCAAGATTTACGTGACGGACATGGACTCGATCGAGAAGAGCAATTTAAACCGACAATTTCTTTTCCGAGCCGCCGATGTGGGCAGCATGAAGAGCGACTGCGCGGCGCGAGCTGTGCAGCGCATGAACCCGGAACTCGAGGGGCACTTCGAGACTATGAAGGACAGGGTCAGCCCCGACACGGAGAACATCTTTGACGCGACGTTCTGGGAGAACCTGGATGGGGTGACGAACGCGCTGGACAATGTGGAGGCGAGGACGTACGTCGACAGGCGCTGTGTCCTTTTCCGCAAGCCACTGCTCGAGAGCGGCACGTTGGGCACCAAAGGCAACACGCAGGTGGTCCTCCCGCATCTGACCGAGTCATACTCGTCGTCGCAGGATCCGCCGGAAAAGGAGTTCCCCATGTGCACGATCCGGAGCTTCCCCAATCGCATCGAGCATACGATCGCCTGGGCCAAGGAGCACATGTTCGAGAGGTTGTTTGTCAAGGCGCCGCAGACGGTGAACTTGTATCTCACGCAGCCCAAGTTCTTGGAGGCGGCGATGAAGCAGGGCGGAAACCAAAAGGAGACGCTCGAGACGATTCGCAACTACTTGACGACGGAGCGGCCGCGAACATTTGAGGATTGCATCGCATGGGCGCGAATGCTGTTCGAGACGGAGTTCTCGGACAAGATTCAGCAGCTGCTGTACAACTTTCCCAAGGACTCGGAGACGGGGAGCGGGACACCGTTCTGGTCGGGTTCCAAGCGGGCGCCCGACCCGCTCAAGTTTGATGCTCACAACCCGACGCACTTTGGCTTCATCGTGGCGGCGGCGAATCTGCACGCGTATAACTTCAACATCAAGCCGCTTGGCGCTGACCAGACCTTTTATGTGCGGGAGCTGGATAACGTCATCGTGCCCGACTTTACGCCAGATGCCAACGTCCGAATTCAGGCGGATGACAAGGAGCCGGTGAGTAGCCTCCTGTGTCTCGATACCCCCCCCCTTTTTTTTCTTTGTCCGCCTTTCACTGATCAGATGAACGCAAAGGACCCCAACGTCGGCTCGAGCTCCGACTTCAGCGACATGCTGAACAAGATCATGGCGGCTATCCCGCCGGCTAAGACGCTGGCGGGCTTCCAGCTGCAGCCGGTGGAATTCGAAAAGGATGACGACACCAACTACCACATCGACTTCATAACTGCGTGCAGTAACTTGCGGGCGGAAAACTACAAGATCGAGCCGGCAGATCGACACAGGACCAAGTTCATCGCAGGCAAGATCATCCCGGCTATCGCGACAACGACAGCACTCGTGACGGGGTTGGTGATTCTGGAGCTGTACAAGGTGGTCGACGGCAAGAAGGACTTGGAGCAGTACAAGAATGGTTTCGTCAACCTGGCGCTGCCGTTCTTTGGCTTCAGCGAGCCGATCAAGAGTCCACAGGTGGAGTATGAAGGGCCGAAAGGCAAGGTGACTCTGGACAAGATTTGGGATCGATACGAGATGGAAAATGTGACTCTGCAGGAGCTTCTCGACTCCTTCAAGGAGCAGGGGTTGACAGTGCTGATGCTTAGTTCGGGCGTCAGCCTGCTGTACGCGAACTTCTTCCCGCCGTCTAAGCTGGGAGAGCGCTACGGCATGAAGCTCAGCGAGCTTGTGGAGTTGATCTCGAAGAAGCCGATTCCGGCGCATCAGAAGGAGGTCATCTTTGAGATTGTAGCCGAAGACATGGCTGAGGAGGACGTCGAGGTGCCTTATATCAAGGTGAAGGTGCGTTGAGAGTCAGGACGGAAATCAGCGTTGAAGAAAAAGGACAGAGCGAATCAGATGAAAGAGAATCATAGTCAGCGAAGGAGGGAAGACCGAGGAGAGAGAGAGAAAGCCGAGACTGGTTTGTTGATGTTAGCTTGGAGCGCACATATAGGTAGAGGACGGATGAATACAGTGTTTTGAGTATGAGTTTATACTGCGGAGGGGGTTTTTGTTGGCTCGATGACGTAGGACTAGGAGGGAGTGACTGATGATGGTTTCTGGCAGCAGCTGTTGATGCTCTCTCTCAAGCATCCAAGAACAAGCCAAGGACAAGCAAAGCAAGCATTAAACGAGTGTACATGAGGACAATGGTAAGAGAGAAAGAAGGACAAAGCAGCGGCAAAGACCTCGTGATGATGGATGGACTGAAATAGGAAGACAGACGACGAGCATCACAGACTGGGTGCGGCCGGGCGATCCGAGCGGCGAGTTCAAGCGACAGGCGAGCGCGTTTCGCGACAGCATCTCGCGCAAAGAGGGAGCAGCGTTTCCTCCAGCACGGGGACGGTATCACCTCTACGTCAGCTATGCTTGTCCATGGGTAAGGGATTTCTTCTCTTCTTCTGTCGAGCTCCCAAGCTAAGAAACAAGCCAAAAACCAGGCGCATCGAACGCTCATCGGCCGAAGACTCAAGGGCCTCGAGTCCATCATCTCCTTCTCCGTCGTGCACTGGCATCTCGGCGAGGGAGGCTGGCGCTTCGTCCGAGGCGACGAGAAGGAGGCGGACGTGCCGGGCGAGAACGTCGTTCCGGACCCGATTGCCGGCCATGAGGGCTTCACTCGTCTGCGTGACGTCTATCGAGAGTCTGACGAGGGCTTTGATGGGCGGTGTACAGTGCCGGTCCTTTATGATAAGCAGACGAAGAGGATAGTTAGCAATGAGAGCAGTGAGATTCTGCGCATGTTTGCTACCGAGGTGTGTGTTTTAAACCTCCCCTTCCAGCCCCTTTTTACATATACCTATCTATGCACGGGGAACTGATCAACTCTGCCTTTTAGTTTGACGACCTCATCGACGCCAAGTATCGGTCTGTCGTCCTCGTTCCGGATGATCTGAGGGCCAAGATCGATGAGACGAATGATTGGACGTATGATCTCATCAACAATGGCGTTTACAAGTCTGGCTTTGCTACCACTGCGGAGGCGTACGAGAAGAACGTCGTCAAGCTCTTTGATGGTCTCGATAGGGCTGAGGCACAGCTTGTGTCGTCGCGTCCGAAGGGGCCTTTTTACTTTGGCAAAGATCTTACTGAGGCTGATATCCGGCTGTGAGTGAGGACTCTATTTTGTCTCTGCCCCTTTTTCTTCGTGACGTCGGTTGGCTAAAGGCTGGATGACGATGATGTTGATGATGATGCATATAGCTACGTTACCCTCGTGCGTTTCGACCCCGTCTACGTTCAGCACTTCAAGTGCAACCTGCGTGACATCCGGTCGGGATACCCTGCTCTGCACCGATGGCTTCGTCACCTTTACTGGAAGCATGAGGCGTTCGGGCAGACGACGCAGTTTGAGCATATCAAATGGCACTATACCCGGAGTCACACCCAGATCAACCCCCATTCCATCACGCCTCTGGGCCCGAAGCCGGATATCTTACCGCTTGAGGACGAGGTGCCGGCTGCAAAGGCTGCCGTGGAGGAGGAGGAAGAGAAGAGGATGAAGAAATAAGGGAGGAGGTTGAGGTTTGCTCACTTGGCTACGTGATGGCTGCGTCGTACATGATGGAAGGGAGCAGGTAGGATAGTCTTAAAGAGTGAGTCGTAGAGTGTGAGGTCAGGATAAGATTGAAAAATGGGAACGTGAAAGTGAAGCCTTAAAGAGGCAATTCTTATCTGCTGGATATATGCTGTTCATATCATAACGAGGCTGAGTGCAGCTGAGATCAAGGATGGACGCCTCTTGTGCTGATGCTGCCCGTCCTTTTAGGGCCTGGACCCCGGACAAGGCCAGACCATCTTACCCAGCTTCAAAGAGGGATCAATGCTCGTGGGCGGCTGAACTGGAACTGCTCCGAGTGGCTGACGGGGAGAAACTACAGGCTTCAGCTCGCGCTTACAGGTTGAAAGCGGGGAAGTCAGCCGTGATATCCATCATCTATCGTGTAAAGCTTCAGTAAAGAGGCGAAGAGAGCAATCGAATTGAATTCAACGGCTATCTCAAGACCCCATCACCGATTTCCCCCCCCCTCCAGACATGCCTAGCCCAGACGACTACAGCGTGGGATGGATCTGCGCCATCACGACCGAGTACGTGGCCGCCCAGGCGATGCTCGACGAAAAGCACCCTGGCCCTTCTTCCGTAGCGAAGAACGACAACAACGACTACACGCTCGGCAGGATCGGCCACCACAACGTCGTGATAGCGGTCCTACCGGACGGCGAGTACGGGATATCGTCAGCGGCGACGGTAGCGCGAGATCTCCTCCACAGCTTCTCGAGCGTGAGGGTCGGTCTCATGGTCGGCATCGGCGGAGGCGCTCCGAGCTCTAGACGCGATATACGACTGGGTGACGTCGTCGTCAGCTCCTCCGGTCGAGGACAGGGCGGCGTCTTCCAGTTCGATTTTGGGCAGGCTATTCAGGAGTGCGAGTTTAGGGAGACGGGCTTCCTGAACCAGCCTCCTCAGCTTCTTCGGACGGCGGTTAGTGGACTGGCGGCGCAGTATGAGGCTGAGGGACATGGACTTCAGGAGGTTGTGAATCAGGCCATTGAGAAGAGACCGAGGCTGCGCAAGAAATATAGTCGGCCGGTGGCTTCTACCGATCGGCTGTATAGGCCGGAAGTTCTTCACCCGCTAAACGACGAGTCTACCTGCGCAACGGTCTGCGGAGACGATGCCTCGAAACTGATACCAAGACATGAACGGACAGAGGAAGAAGATGATCCGATGATTCACTACGGCTTGATCGCCTCGTCGAACAGTCTCATGAAGGATGCTCTCATACGGGACTCTCTTGCGGCGAAGAAGGACGTCTTATGCTTCGAGATGGAGGGGGCGGGCTTGATGAATCACTACCCTTGTCTCGTCATTCGCGGCATCTGCGACTATGCTGATACTCATAAGAATTATGGCTGGCAGGGCTACGCGGCGATGGTGGCAGCGGCTTATGCCAGGGCGTTACTCTATCGCATCCCGCCGAATAAGGTTGAGGCGGAGAATAAGATTACCGAGACTTTGAACGGTTAGTTCTGAATTCATACATACATATATACCAATTTATATATAGGGTATATCTTTTGTATCAAGAAGTTGATGATAGCCTCTTATATGTACAGGACTCCAGCAAGACGTCACCCATCTGGTTCGCAAGCAACGTGATCGAGACTCCATCACCATTCTCAGATGGCTTACACCAGTCGACTACGCCCCTCAGCAAAGCGACTTCTACGCAAGGAGACAACCCGGAACTGGACAGTGGCTTCTTGACTCGGCCCAGTACCGCGAGTGGCTGGCCGTCAAGGGCAAGACGCTGTACTGTCCGGGCATCCCGGGAGCGGGGAAGACGATACTGACGTCTGTCGTCGTCGATGACCTCAACAGACGGTTCGAAGACGTCGATGCCTGCATCTGTTACCTGTATTTCGATATGAGACGGGTCGATGAACAGGGTTTCGCCGACTTGATGGCCAGCCTGCTTAAGCAGGTGTTCGAGTACCAAGCAGCGATGTCGCAGGATATACGAGAACTTTACGCTCGTCATAGCCTGAAGCGGACAAGACCCTCCACGGATGAGCTGGGAGAGATGCTACGATCTCTTTTAACCAGTTTATCAGATGTACGGATCTTCATCGTCATCGACGCCCTGGACGAGTGTCAGGCCTTCAACGGCTGTCGCTCACGATTCCTCGAATACATCCTCCAGATCCAGAGTATCTCGGGGGCGAATATCTTTGCTACTTCGAGGCATATACCGGAGATTGCCGAGTATTTCAACGAAGCTATCTGGTTGGAGATTGCTGCTAATGAACAGGATATACGGCTGTACCTTACTGGGAACATGTATCGACTTCCGGCCTTTGTTAGACGGGATCAGCAGTTGCAGAAGGATATCGAGCAGGAGACTGTGCCTATGATAAACGGGATGTAAGTTCATCTATAGAACGAGACTTGTAGAAACTATCTAACAAGAAACCCGTGACAGGTTCCTCCTTGCTCAGCTCTATCTCGATGCCCTCGTCGGCAAGAAATCACCGTACGCCGTACGAGTCGCCCTCCAAAGCCTACCGACCGGCTCCAACGCCTACGACGACGCGTACGGAGCCGCGATGCAGCGTATACAAGACCAGGAAGCGAACCAGAGGACGCTGGCAACAGAGGTCCTGACGTGGATCATATGCGCGAAGCGGCGCTTGACCACCTTGGAACTTCAGCATGCTCTCGCCACGGAAGTAGGCCACGAGGATTTTCAAAGGGATAACATCTCGGACGTTGAGGATATCGTGTCTGCTTGTGCTGGTCTGGTTACCGTTGATAAGGAGAGCGACGTCGTTCGACTCGTTCACGTCACGGCGCAGCAGTACTTTGACCGAGAGCAGAACACCTGGTTTTCTGACGCGGAGTATATGATGTCGACGACCTGCGTCACGTATCTGTCGTTTAGCATCTTCGAATCCGGACCTTGTAAGACGCGAGATGAGTTTGAGAAACGGCTTGAGATGTATCGACTCTATCGCTACGCTGCCATCTGGTGGGGAGTTCACGCTCGAGCCTCGTCGACTTTACCCTACGGAGTCATGTCCTTTTTAACATGTAAGGCCAAGGTCCAAGGGTCGAGCCAGGCCAGGATGGGCAAGTTCCAGCCCTACGTCGGTACGACGGGGTTACACATGGCCATCAACTTTAGGATCGAGAGGGCAGTGAATCTACTGGTCGAGAGCGGACAAGACGTCGATATCAAGGATCACGATGATCGGACGCCTCTTCACCTCGCCGCGGGGAGGGGATACGAAGAAGCGGTGCGGTCACTCCTCGAAAGGGGCGCCGACGACTCCTCGACCGAGCGCCAAGGCTGGACGCTGCTGCTGTGCGCCTCGGCGAACGGCCACTCGGGTATCGTACGGATGCTCCTCGACAAGGGCATGGACGTCTCCTTCACGGACTACAAGGGACGGACGTCGCTTCATCTCGCCGTCGAGAAGGGACACGAGGACGTTTCTTCGCTTCTCCTGGAGAGGGGCGCTGAAGTCGAGCCGAAGAATAAGATGAACTATCCATCTCCGCTGTCGTACGCCGCTGATCTAGGACACGAGGCTATCGCACGCCTTCTCCTCGACCACGGTGCTGATGTAGACTTGACCGACTTCGACGGCCGGACGGCGCTCCATCTAGCAGCGGAGAGGGGACACGAGACGGTAGTAAGGCTCCTGCTCGAACGGGGCGCCGATCTCGACCCGGCGAGTCAACAGTGTCACTCTACGCCGCTGTCGCTGGCGGCGAGGTACGGTCACGAAGGGGTGGTGCGACTTCTTCTCGAGAGGGGTGCTAGGGTTGACGTCAAAGACTGGATTCGTGATCGGACGCCGTTATCCTGGGCTGCTGGACAGGGACACGAGTCTGTGATGCGTCTTCTGATAGAGAAGGGAGCTGATGTCGAATCAACGGATGAAACATATAAGCGGACGCCCTTTTCTTGGGCTGTTGATGAACTCATAAACATCAGTGAGGAGACGAGATTGGAGATGAAGGCAAAAGAACTCTTGGAAGCCCTTAAGGCGCCGGTCCCTTCAGCCGCTGAGCTCAGGTTCATGCCTGCTATACGCCTGCTCCTCGACAACGGCGGCGGCGGCGAGTACTCCGCCGACGATGAGTCTACAGCTTGGGGAGACATGAAGAGGCTACTGCTCTGGGCGTCGGAGAGGAAGCAAGAGGCTATGATACAGCTGCTTCTCGAGAGGAGGCAGAAAGGGATGGTAGGGGAAGGGGAACGGACGACGTTGGCTTGTGCTGCTGAGGAAGGGAACGAGGCTCTCGCGAGGCTGCTGAGGAGTCGGAGGAGGAAAAGCCGACGTTTGTGACGGGCTGTTGAACGACGAATGTGATGAGTGATGCCCATCTATATGGACACGTGATAATCATATCTTCCCCCTTGTCGAGTGAAGTGTGATATAAAGGGGTGTTTGAAAAAAAGGGGGTTCAAGAATGACAGGGAAACCCCCCCATCACTTCATCCCCTGATAAGACTCAAGGGAGATGTATATAGAAGAGTTGCCTTTTTTACATATCTTCCTAGAGGTCGAGCTGAGCTCACCACTTGAGGCTCTCTTTTATACTGCCCATGAACAAGATAAACATCCAGTCAGTGATGTCATTGAGCCACGAGGCCAAGACGGGATGAAGTCATTAGTCCACCCATTGCTCTATACGAACTTAGGGGGGAGGGGGATCCTAGTTGGGAGACAGGAACGACAAGAGAAAGAGATAGAGATACATAGGTTATATATAGAACCAGACAGGCCTTGGCAGAGATAGCAGCGTGGCGGAGTTGGAGATGGAATCAAAATCAGTTAGCAGCCCACTGACTACTAGAGACTTGTCATTATTATGCGCTTCGCATTTCATCTGGATTCATTCGTATTTACGACCATGATCATTTCGTGTGTTTCTTTGGTGCATGTAAGTGCTCTGCTTAAGGGGAGCACGATGCTGTCTACCTACTATATAACCGATGCCATCTACCTACTGCGTCGTGACTTGTCTCCTCAACTCGCCTTTCAACAACAAGCTTCTTCTGTAGATTTCAAGAACGCTTCTCACCATCTTAACCTGTCCCCATTCTTCCAGGCATGCTTCCTCTTCTCCTGACGCGGCTCCTTGTCGTGGCCGGCGTCATTGCCGTCACCGCCACCACCGGCGTTGCCGCCGCATCAGATCGACTCTGCGGGATCAAGAAGCCGTCGGAGCGACTGATATCCAAACATCGTCATCTTATGGCTGCCGCAGAGAAGAAGGGGATACTTTACCGTCGGGCCTTTTCCAACTCTACGAAGCCCATCGTCGTCGACGTTTATACGCATGTCGTTAAGAGCTCGGGGAGACCACCGACTGTAAGTGGATTTCTAACACCGAAATCATCATCATCATCATCATCATCATCGCCTACTAAAACCTGCACAGCCCAAAATGATGCAACTACAGATCGACGTCCTCCGCGACGCCTTTGCTCCGACCGGCATCTCCTTCAACTTCCAACCGGTCAACTGGGTGGCCAACCAGACGTGGAATACCCGCAACGACACCAGGAACATGATGAAGAAGCTTCACAGGGGGGACAAGGCCAGCATCAACCTGTACTTCACCGGAAGAGAGAACCTCCTCGGGGAGAAGATCGCTGCTCTGGCCAGGGACGAAAACCCGTTCAGTGAGGAGGAGCTCCGAGCCACCTCCGTGGGCGTGTGCGCGGAGCCGACGGATTGGCTCGCCGTCGCAGGCAGGGAGTTCATGGACGGCTGCATCATCCAATGGGATACCGTCCCGGTTTACGGTAGGCTTTTTTCCGGCAAGACGGCCGTTCACGAGGTCGGACACTGGTTCGGCCTCGTTCACACCTTTTCGGACCGGTGTGGCGATGACGGCGATCTGGTCATGGACACCCCTGCCTCGACTTACAGCAGTTATGCCTGTGATAAGGTTGTTGATTCCTGTCCTGACCAGGCTGGGGTTGATCCTATCAACAACTACATGAGTTACTCGGAAGAGTGAGTTTTTTTCCTCTCGGCTTCCTTTGTTCAGGATGAAGCTGACAAGGCGCAAACAGTCACTGCATGACGGAATTTACTCCGGGACAGGCCGAGCGTATGCGTAAGCTCTGGTGGGAGTATCGAGCCAAAGACGGTGTCGAGGGTTCATCTCGATAAGCAAGAGTTGAAAAAGAAGTAGAGACGAAAGATCTATCGATTTCAGTATTACGTTGGCTACTAGGTATGTGGAGGGGAAACAAGTCAATTGTTCTTCATCAACCTCCACGATCTACTAGATAAATATATAAGAAAATTATACGGATGGTGATGGGATTTGCCCTCGACATATAGTAAGTACTAAAGGGTGAGTTTAACAACTGACGATGACGGCTCTCTCAATTCTTCTTCCTCTTCTCCGACGGTGCCCGAGTATAGAGCTTCTCGCCATTCTTCTCAAAGCCAGCAATGACGGACTGCCCCTTTTCATCAATCAACCACTCGGCAAAGGACTTTGACATCTCCTGATTGCCCTGGGCCCCGATCAGGAGATGGGCCGGGTTGAGGAGCACGTCGTCTTCGTTGTCGGTTCCCTTGCTGTAGACGACGACCTTTTCCTTGACGGTTTCGTTGACGGAGAGGAGGGTGCCTCTGTCTGTGAGGGTGTAGGCGTTCATCTCCATCGCCATCGAGAGGGCTTGGATCGGGAAGGCTTCGAAGCGTTGGTAAAGCGTCGAGTTGTCATCAGTCCAGGGGACCTATATATATATATAGTCAAGGTCAGTGAGTTGCCATGTGAATAACCAACCGTCAACTACCTAGTCCTCCTACGTCGACACGTCATTAGAAGACTCACCTGACCGATGCTGGCAAACAACAACGACTCCTTGATATTGGTAGCCGACTTGTCATACCGGCTCAGGAACCGAACGGGCGGATCTCCGCTCTTCTCCGCCTCCATGTTGATCTTGGCGAAAGCCGCCAACGCGTCGGCCGAGTCCTTCTCCACCTTTGCCGGGTTCGACTTGGGCCCGACCAGGAGGAAATGATCGTTGAAGGCGTAGTAGCTCGGGGAGGTGGCGATGCCTTCCTTGATGGCCATGTCCTCGGCCGCTTTGTTGTAGGTGATGCAGACGTCGACGTCGCCGGACTGCAGCAGCTTGATGCTCTGCGTCGTGTCGCTCTTGTACCAGGCTACTTGGAGAGTCTTTCCTTTGGTCTTGGATTGATCTTCGATGTAGGCGTCGGCGAGGGCTTTATAGGTAGGAAGAGTTGGTTATTGATGATACAAGGAGAGGGAGGTCAGTTCACCTTTGATGAGTCCGCTTTGACCAGCACCGCCGTTTCCGAGCCGAAGAATGGAAGAGTTTCCCGACCCTTTCGAACCGTATACCTCTTCTGGTTCAACTGCCATGGAAACCGTGGTCATGGCCAGGATGAGAAGCCTAGAGAGGCGAGGCGGAGACATGATTATCATAAGGACTGTAGAATGTGATTACGGAGTAAACGTGAATGATCGTCGAGGACTTGATAAGCGATTTCGTTCAGACTATACGGACTTTCCCTATACGTATGAAGTGTGTGCTGGGCTTATATGAATACTATGTGCCAGACATGATAGGAAGATATAGTCGACAACGAAGCTTGACACAAGGTATAACCCTGATCCCTTCTTCTATGAAAGCCTTCTAGAACAAGTCACATCCTCTTAGTGTGAGAGCAAAGAGAAAGAAAGGACAACAACAGCTAAGACGAGTGCAAAAGTCCGGACGCCGCCTATTGACCTGGTGTCCAATCCATGACACGACCCTGACACACGTCCGAGACTTCGTCCAGCACCCATGAGTCTATTTTCATCATGCATCGAGTAAATATTCACTTGCGGTATAAAAGAAATCGTTAAGTACTTTTCGCCTCTAATTCACGTCGCTTTACGTCCGTTTGGTTTCGTATCAGACAATCAGACAGGGCCAGGGTTTATTAGCATGGGGGGAGAAGAAAGAAAACCGTTGGGAGGAGAAGAACGCAATTGCCTATTTGGCTCACTGCTGAAACGGAATGTGGAAAATCCCGCTCTTTAGAAAGAGAAAGGGAACTGTTACTCAAGACGTGTGATGCTCACGACGGGGGGAAGGGGGGAAAGAGAGAGATCATAAGCCATTTACCGTTCGTCTTCAAAGACCGATGGACTGAGTCAGGGGGCTGTTCTCGTAACGGATGAAGAAGATTAATGCCGTTGCTTGAGGAGAATGAAGACTACTACTATTAGATAGTGTCAGAGGTCTTAGACAAGTGGATCCGGAGGCGTATGCGTTGCGTGCCTCCGGGGGTGTCGCCAAGGGCTACGGATTCCTAATCTATAGGAATCTGCCGTTAGGACCCGGAACGGATCAGACCGTTGCCCAGGTTAACGGTATAGACGGAATATAGCCTTTATAAGGGTATTATAGCCAAAAGGCAGGCTTTTTCTTATACTAAATACGTTTATAAAAATAATTATATTTTCCCTCCGTTTTAATAGGGGTAAGTAGATTAAATTTATATATTATATACTATACTTCGTATAATAGTTATAAGCCTAGTTAAAGCTCTAATTTAACCGATTATAAGGCTATTTTATACTATTCGAATTACTTTAATCGGGAAAGTTACCTACCTTTCTAGTAAGGGTATTATAACGTATAATAAACGACTTTTTTATTATAATTATAGTATTTTAATATTCTTTTATCCTTTTCTTTACTTTTTCTACCTTTTTCGACCTTTTTCGAATTCTCTTTTTAATCTCTTCTTATCCTTATTATCCTTCTTCCTCTTTTTTACCCCTATCGTCTATTAAAGCCCTTATTATATTATTAAATAAAGGATCCGATACTCGGCCTACTATTACTTTATTAATACACATTCGTCTGAATATACGGAGGCCATAGGAGAATATACGCACAAGCGTACAGAGGTATCGGAAAGGGAAGGATTATATAATATAGTCGCCCTTAGTTATAGGGCTTATAGCCGCCTATTAGGGTACGCTCTCCGTATATAGAGTATAGAGGAGAATTATTACTCTTATAATATCTTAATCTAGCCCTAAGTATACTAAATAATAGTAATTCTACTTTACTTATAGTAATAATTTTACGATTATTCTAATCGGATAATTAAATAGGCTTTTCGTTAATCCTTATAATTAGATAAGCCTTATACTAGTCCTTATAATCGGATAGGCTTATAAGCTAGTCCTTATAAATTATAAATTATATAACCTTCTATAATAATAGTATTATATCCTCTTAAGACCCATAGTACTTTTACGATACTATAGACTACTTATTATATTCTCCGCCTATTTAATTTATAGAGAATCTAGATAATATCTTAGGTTCTATAAGTATAATAGACTAATTAAGGAGACTCGGTAAAATAATAAGCCTTATTAAAATAAGATATATTATAGCTAAGGATGCCTCCGCCCCCGTAGGAAAGGGGAAGGGACCCGTACGGAAGAAGGGGGAGCCTAGCTCTCGAATAAGCTCTCGTATAAGCGAGCCTAGTACTAGTATAGGGGAGCCTAGCTCTTATACTATAGATAAAATAAACTCCGACCTAGAAGACGATAGCGCTATTATTAGGGAAATATCCCTAGAGCCTATAGGAAATAAGGGGTATCGAAGGTCTATATTTATTACTATTAATAACCCGGCTAAGTATACCGAGGAGTTATATTAAGGTATTTAGACGGATAATAAGTTCCGACTTATAATTATATAAGCCTTATACTTCTATAAGTTTTTTACTAAATAACCTACTATAATTACTCTAGACTTATTTACGAACTATAATTTAGATTATATAAACGCCTATTATATAGTTATTTATCGTCTTAAGTACGCTTATCCCGGAATATATTATAAAATACTCTAGTATAAAAGTATAAGGGACGAATACTTCTATATAATAAGGACTATTTAAGCCCGTTTTAAGAGGTATTATACGGATAATATCCTCGAGCCTAAGGTTTTTTTATACGACCTTTTTATACTTATTAATAAGGGAGAGTCGGAGGAATTATATCCTATTAATTACGAGCCCTTATAAACGCTCTTATAATAAGCTTCGGTCTAGCCCTCTATTAAAAAATATATTATTATCGATAAAAAACCCGCTCGTTTTACTATAGAAGCTACCGTCTCCCGACGGATACTATAGGGTAAACGCTATTAATAATCTATACCTCTTAATAACTCCGACTCCGAATCTAAATTAGATTTTATAAAGCCTAAATATTATTAATAAGACTTTTTAATAGACTTAACTATCGATAAGGCCTCCGAAGAAGCTATTAATAAAAGGCTTAAAAAAGATAATATTAATACTTTTTACCCGGACTTTCTAAATCCTAATAGTATAGGAATTATTATTAATAAGGATAGAAAAATTACCTTTATAAATATTAACCTCTTCTATAAACGCTTTCGTATTTATAAATTAGATAATACCTATACTCTTTACCTATTCTACCTCTTATTTTTTATAGGTACTATTCTTATATAGTATATAGCCGAGCTAAACTTCGAATAGCGCTAAAAGCTTACCTCTAGTACTTTATATTACTTTACGAGGCGTTTTTAAAAGCGATTCTATTACCCGATTATATAGGTTTAATAAGAATTTTATAGTATAAAATATACTATTAATATATAGGTTAATAAGATAATATCTTTAACTTACTAGCTATAGTATAAGGTTTTTCTCGCCTAGTAATTCTATATTATAATTAATAAGGTAATCCTCGAGATTATTTTTCCTCTTATTATAGTCGAGATTATTAAGGAACTTAAGCCTCTAAAGAGTCGTATAGTCCTAATCTACTAAATCCGAGATATCGAGTCCTATAAAGAATATATTAATAAGTACCTTAAGTAGTATTTTAAGTTTAATAAGATATTTACCGCTAAATCCTTATAGGATAACCGTAAATCCGGTAGTAATTACGGGGATTAATAACCCTTTTTAGGGGGGGAAAAACGCGAAGAAAAACGTAATAATAACTAAGGATATTACTATAATAATAACTAAGGATATTATTAAGGAGGGTATTATAACTATAGGAATTAAAACGTATATAACCGTAATAATTCCTATTACTATAGCGATAATTCCTATCGCTATAGCCGTATCGACCGTATTAAAAAGAAGAAAGAGAAGAAGGTATACTTCGAGAATAAGTACTAAGTCGACGAATCTAGCGCTAGCGAAGGTAAGGATAAATTATCCGCTTTATCTACTTTATCCGAGGAGGATACCCCCGAAGAAAACGCGGGATACGCTTTCCTCGTTAAGGCCCGAGAAGGTAACCCTTAAGGAGCCTACTAATACGGTAAATATAGCTAATAATTTCCTATTACTACCGCCCTAAATAAGTATATTACTATAAAAGATTATATTAGCCCGAAGAGAATCTATTAGGAGACTAAGTAAGGTCCTAAAGCCTATAAGTACTCTTATTATTATTATAAGTTCTCTTCGGGAAATAGTCTATATAAGTACTTATAAGACTTAACTAAAGTAGGTAGGCTTATCTATCGAAAGTAGGCTAGGGTAAAGGCCTTAGAAACTATAGATTCTAAGGTAATTTATATCCTTAAGCTAGTAGGGGTAATAACTAATACCCGAGGAATTAATTCGTACTCGTACCTCCGTATTAAGGTATAGGCTATACCTAATAAACCTAGCTTTAAAGTTTACCCTAATATAGGTTATAAGAATCCGCTTATCGATTATAAATTTATTTAGAACTTCGAGTATAAGTTTAAGGAAAAGAAGCCTATACCGATTAGAGGAATCTTAGGAGAGCCTTTTATTTATACGACTTAGGCTACCTTCTTTTTCCTATCCCGCGGGTTTAAATCGGATAAATCGCCTATAGGATTTTCTAGGTTTACTACTTTAGGATAGATTATTAATAACCTAAGTACTAGAGCTTTACTAGGTAATACCTTCCTCTAGCCTTATTAAGGGAATATTAACTACGGGATTATAACGATTCGTCTTAGTACCCTAGTTAACTTTAAGATCCTATTCTCTATAGATAAACCTCGGGTTAATATTATAAGGAAGGTATAGTATTAAGCGAAGGTAATAATCCTAGTAAATAGTATAATTATAATCCTAGCTAAATAAAAGGAAATTCCGTCTAGAAGGTCCTTCTCTTTCTATAGTATTTTACCTAGTATTCTATACGCTATTATCGATTCGAAGACTCTATAAGTAATTACTATTTATAATTAGTCGGATAAGCCGCTTATTCTCGATTAGAAGATTAAGTTAGGATACCTAGAGGAATAAAGGGACTTAGGCTTCCTCGTTATCGAGTTTATTCTAGTAGGATTTACCCTTCTTTATAATATATAATCGGGCCCTACGCTTTCGATAGAGAATAGTATTATATTAGGAGTTAATATTTACCTAATACTTCTTAGCGTTTAGAATAAAAGTATCTCTAGTAGTAAGCCTACCGAATCCTTTATCGCTAAGACTCCTCTAATACTATACTCTAACCCCTTATTAATACTATTTTCTAACGCCGTCTTCGCCTATACGTAAGGTTAGGAGTCTATAATTACCCCTATAGAATTCGCGCTAGTCGAAGAGGTCCTAACTAAAGAACTCGTATATAGCCTCCTGCTCGTATAAAAGCCTATAAACCTACTAAAGGTCCTTAGTAGTCTTAGGAGTTATATATATAATAAAGACCCCTTAGTCGTATAGGGTTTTCTATATATTATCGAGCGCTATTACCGTTTTTAAGAGGATACTAGTAATACCTACTTTAAACCCGGAGAGGAACTCTTAGTACTACTTACTCTAGATTAGTATAGGTAGAAGGTTATATAATAACCCTACCTATAGGGTATTAAAGATTATAACCTAATCGATAAAATATACGATTATTTATACTATTAGGGCCGACTAGAGTAGGTTAAAGGGCTAACCCCCTTTACTTCCCCGGTTTTTATTATTTAGAGAATAGTTAATAAGTAGCCGAAAGGCTATATTATTATAGACTTACGTAGTATTAATAAGGTTATAATCCCCGACTTTTATCCTCTACTATTATAGGAGGATATTATATACGCTATCCGAGGTAGTTATTTTATTATTATTATTAATACCTTATAGTTCTTTTATTAGTTTCGAGTTTATAAGGAATATTAGGAATACTTTATAATTACGAGTTATTATAGCCTCGAAAAATTTACTATAGTACTTATAGGCTTTTATAATAGCCCGTTATTCGCCTAGAGGTATATAGACTATAAGTTATACTATTATTATTCGTTTTATTATACCTTTATCGATAACGTTATAATATTCTCGCGGACTATAGAAAATTACCGGAAATACTTAATTACCGCCTTCGGCCTTTTCGATAGTCTTAATATTATAATAAACCCGAAGAAGTCGTAAATAGGCTACCCTTCTATATAGTTACTCGGTTATCGTATTAATAGACTTAGTATAAGCTTTTTATCCGAAAGAATTATAGTATTCGCCTCGTTTTAGTTCCCTATAACTCTATAAGATCTAGAGAGCTATATTAGTATAATTAGCTTTTTAAAATCCATAATTCTATACTATAGTTAGGTTATTACGCCCTTATAAGCCTAGAAGATTACTTTTTTACGCTATAAACGTAATATTAGTAAAATAATAATAGGGGAGCTATAGAAAAGAAAGGCTTTCGCGTATTCCGTTTTATTTAAGCCGACTCCGTAGGAACTCGACGCCTTCCGCGCTATTTAAGCGGATATCGCCTCCTACCGTATACTTCGCTATATAGACCTAGATTATTATTTATTCTATTAACTCGATAGCTCTCTATAATAAGGCTTTATAACTATATTCTACTATCTTCGTAATAATAAGTAATAGCTAAGTAATCCTATTCTAGTTAAATCTATAAAGCCTATTTACTTTCTTTCCTATAAATTAACCTCTACCGAATAGTCTTATAGACCCTCTAAGCTCGAAGTCGGCTACCTCGTTTAAATAGTTAAAAAGATACGGGTTATAGTATAATCGAATACGCTCTCTTTAGTTATCCTAATAGATTATTCTACTATAAAGTAAATCTATAAGAAGTATACCCTTAGTACTACTAGTACCGATTATACTAACCGCTATCTTATTATCGTTAGTATTTATCTTTTATAGTATAATCTATAAATCTATTATCTACCTAGGGAAAAGAACTTTATCCCTAATACCTTAAGTCGACTAATTATACCTAAGACTAATACTTTTCTCGAACGCTAGGATCCCGAATATTAAATACTTAATTATACCTTCCTTATCTCCGAAGCGGTTATAAACCCCGCCCTTAAAAAAGCGTTTATCGCTAGCTACTAAGCGGATACGTACTTTTTAAAGGTTATTAAAATACTATAAAGCTATAAGGATATAATAGTTTCTTCTTATACCCCCTAAATCGCGAAGGCTAAGAGATAGGGTATCCCCTTTTTCTTACGGGATAGTCTATTATATTATTAGACTTTAACGGGATACGAGCGTTTATATATACCGTACTATAAGGCTAATAAGATTATTATAATAGTATACGATTAGTAGAATTACTTTAGAAAGGTCTATATACTCTAAGACCTTAAGGCATATACGATCCGGGATATAACGAAGCGTATAAAAAAATATATCGCCGCCTATAAAGCCTACTACCTTAGGTAGATAGATTAATAGCCTACCGCCGGGATTTATATACTAATTAAAGCCCCTAGAATCCCTATAAAAAGTATTACGATAGACTTTATTACTAACCTTCCTCCGATAGATTCTATAGATTCTCCCTAGGCTATAAAGGGCTTTAATACGTTTAACTTCCTTTTAATAATTATATACCTTTTTAGTAAGAGAATATTATTAATTCCCGGCTATTTAATATATAATACTATAGATTAGGGGTAAATACTAGGTAAATAGCTTTTTCTTTACGATTAGGGTATACTATTAGTTATTATTAACGACTACGACTATAAATTTAATTCGGATATATAGTACGAGCTTTAGGAGGTATTCGGAACTAAGATTATTATAACTATAGTATATTATCCATAAACTAATAGCTTATCTAAGCGCTATAATTAGACTATTAAGACTACCCTTTATTTATCGTATATTAAAAAGCCGATAATCGATTAGAAGTTATTAGTACCTGCCTTATAATAGAACCTAAATTCCGCGTATAATTTAAGGACTAAAATAATAGTTTACGCTTATTTATTCGGGTATCTACTATACGCGCCTACGGAGTCCGCCGATAATACCTCGGTAGACGATATCCCGTACCTATAGGAGGCTATTCGCCGCTAAGCAGACTTTATAATAAACCTAGCGGCGATAAGGGCTAAATAATAATATAATATAAAATACTAGCTAATTCTTCTAAAGCCTAGGTAGAAGGTTTACCTTAGGCTTTATAAGGGATATTATACGCTTAAATAACCCTCTAAGAAATAATCGTAGTAGTATAAGAGTCTATATATTATTAAACGGATAATTAACCCCTTAGCTATAGAACTCGATTTACTCGTATATGCCTATATTTACCTAGTAATATCTATCGAATACCTTCGACCCGTTTACGAGGAGTACTTCGAAAACGAGGAGCCTAGGGCTATAAAGGCCGTATAAGATCTACCGGAAGCTATAGGCAAGAGAAATATATACTACGAGATTAATTATATTATACGTATTAGGGATTAATAAGTCGGAAGGGAAGAGCCTTACTAGTAGTATTTAGTCTAATAGAAAGGTTAGGGAGCCGATAACGATTAGTAGGTTAATACTACCGCTATTTCGTAGGGGGCGATTAATACCTTTAAGGTACGGTAGGCCCCTACTATACGATAATCTCTTTATAATTAGCGAGTAAAGTAATCGGGATAATCTCCTTCCTATACGTTCTTTCCTTCCCTTTATTTTCTCTTCTTATTCGTTTTCCTTATATATTATAATAGGCTAAGTAGGATTACTATAGGTAGTAATCTTCGAGGTATAGTACTATAATATATATTCGTCTAAATATACGGAGGCTATAGGAGAATATACGTATAAGCGTATAGAGGTATTAGAAAGGGAAGGATTATATAATATAGTCGCCCTTAGTTATAGGGCTTATAGCCGCCTATTAGGGCACGCTCTCCGTATATAGAGTACGGAGGAGAATTATTACTCTTATAATATCTTAATCTAGCCCTAAGTATACTATTTATCTTCCCCTAAGAATTAGACCCGATAGTTTAGTTAGGTTAAGGATAAGGTAATTAAGGCTAAAGTATAGGAGTATATAAACCCCTCGACCTTAAAAGAGCTAACGAAGCCTAAAAGACCTACTTATCCTATTCGACCGGTAATAATATAGTCGAGGACTATAAGGAGTAAGACTCCTAAGGTAATAATAATAGTAGTTATAATAATAATAGTATATAATAATTAATTAGATTAATATAAATACTTTACCTTACCGAAGTATAATAAGGATTAGGCCCTTTAGAAAACCCTTAATAAGTCCCTTATAATTATAAATAACTATATTAAAAACGGCCTTTTAAATAACTATTAGGACTTTATCGAAGGGGCTTTAAATCCGAGGGATAAGCTTAAGGCTTTAAGGCTATAGGTTTAGCCGGGTATTATTAGGGAGAAGAATACTATTAATAAACAACTAAGGAAGCTCCTCGAGACCGACCTTTTAAGGGTCGATATAGGTAACTAGGTTAATAACCTCCTTTTAGTATAGAAGATCTATAATAAGTTAGAGTATAATTATTTATCGGATTTAGAATATATTATTACCTTCTTTAGGTATATCGAGGAGTAGTATAATAGCTTTTATTAGATATAAGCCTATAAAGTCGATAAGGCTATTAAAACTAGAGAAGAAGGCCCCCTTTTTATAAATATAGTATATAACTTTAGAATTAGATATATCCTAGGGGTAGTTATTAAATAGTAGAAGAAAAAGCCCGATAAATTAGCCTTTCTAAACCTCCCTCCTACTTTTTAAGGAAGGGATAAAGATAGTAGATTAAATAATTAATCGGGTTAATTAGGAGGCCTTTTAAAAAGACTAGATCTAGGGCTAAAGAATATTTAAGAATATAGATAGTATAGCTAAAAGTACCTTATAGAGCTTAAGAAAAAGAATACGTACTAGAGGTATTACTTTTATATACTGCCTGAAACGATCCCTCGGGCTCTTAAAAATAAGATTACTCTTAATAAAAACCTCCTTAAGAAGGTCGTAGAGAAGGTAGCTAAGGATCCCTATATAAAAGGATAGGTTATTAAATTTAGGGAGAATAACCTAAGGAGAGATTATTAATAATAGTATTAACCTTCCCCTAAATAATTAGGCGTTTTTATAGCTATAGACCCGTTAGATTAAATAAAGGATTAGGTTCTTCTCGATAGCGGGGCTTTAAAATATATTTTTAATAACCCGGCTTAGTTTAATTCTTTGGATTTTATAACTATAATCTCTCTTAAGGTAGTTATAGGAATTATCGACTTATTAGGGGTAGGTACTATTAAGCTCGTTATAAAAATAGGCTATACTATATATTTCTATAATATTACCTATTTTCCTAATTTCGAAACGAATATTATATT
The DNA here is from genome assembly GCA_003339455.1 of Ophiocordyceps camponoti-leonardi (nom. inval.). NCBI lineage: Eukaryota > Fungi > Ascomycota > Sordariomycetes > Hypocreales > Ophiocordycipitaceae > Ophiocordyceps > Ophiocordyceps camponoti-leonardi. The sequence continues at coordinate 61,755 of PDHP01000065.1, forward strand.
AATAAAAGCCTTTATAGAAAAAGGCTATACTTATAATAACCTTACGGGGCGCCTTTAGAATCCCTATAATAATATTACCTTATATTATACGTAAAAACGAATACGTTAAAATTAAATAGGGGTTATTAAGCCTATCCCTTCTATAAACGCTAATTCTCGAGTCCTAAAGGCTATTACTACGACCGATAATACTTTATAGTACGCCCGGATAGGCTACCTAGGCCCTAAGGCTTAGAGCCTTCTCTTTAATATAATAGGAGTTAAGATCTAACCTATTACTACTACCGATTATAAGATCTACGCTATAATAAAGTTATATAAAGACTAATTACGGATTCCTTATAATCCTACTTAGCCTTAGTACCCCTAGGTAGTTATTTCTTTCGACCTTTTCTCCTTCGGGGCTACCTTTAATAGCTCCTTATATTTTACTCTCTTTACCGATCGATTTATAAGTAAACGACGGGGGTATAATATCCCTTAAAAGACCGACCTTCCTATTATCTAGGTTAAATTCGTCTCCTTTATTAAGTAGTATTATAACTTAAATATCGTCTTAATCCTAATAGATTATAAGAAGGCTCTCTTTATAGAGGCCTTTAAGAACGATTTAGCCTTTAAAAGTATTAAGATTCTTTTTTCCTCTCCCGTATACCCTTATTAAAACGGTTATATAGAGAGATCTAGGGGTATTATTACCTATATAGCCGCTAGGCTTATCGCTTAGTTAGGGTTCCCGATAATAATATAGCCTATAGCCGTTTATTATACTATATATTTTCTTAATAGGCTACCGGGGGTAAGGGAAGGAGAAAGATATTAGCCTATTAAAAAAAGGCTCCGCTAGTTAAAAAATAATAATAAGGATTAGTCGGCTTTTCCCGAAGATAAGCTTTAATAGGATCTATAGTATATTAGGGCGTATAGCTATAAAGCCTACCCTATAATAAGAAAGGTAGTAAAAGGGCTATAGGGTAAGCTTAATCTAAAAGCTTATATTAAATACCTTATAGGTATTAGATTATTAACTTAGTATATTATCTAGGTCCCTTCTTTAGCCTAGAACGCCCTAATTAATACCTCCTTTATTCTCTTCGATAAGAAACTCTTCTATAGTACTAATTATAAGGAGCCTAAGGTACTTTCGAAGTACCTATCTAAGTAGGTAAGCCTTGTCGAAAAGGTAGAAGAGGAAGAAGACGAGATACCTTAGGTAGACCCTATAGCCAATAGCGAGGTATATAACTTATCTTAGAATAGCTCTTAAATATAAAAGACCTCGGAAAACAACGAATCCGGGCCTTCTAAGCCTTTAGAAAATTAGTTATATAAGCCCGAAGAAGACTCGGCTAGGCCCGACTTATACGATAAGCCCGGGTCCCCTTTTTAGCTTTTAACCCTAGATTTACTCGAGGGTATCGGAGATACCGTGTTTTTTCTTATTAACGACCTAACGACTACCCTATATAGGGATCGTCTTCCGGAGCCTCCCCTTATATATCGCGAAGCCTATAGCCGGCTAGACTAGGATAACTAGATAGCCGCTATAAAGGAGGAAATCAAGAGGGTTAAAGGCTATAGCGTTATAGAAAAGATCTCTAAGGCCGATATTCCGGTAATAATAAGGCCTTTAAACCTTAAGTAGGTCTTCGTTTATAAGTTCGACCCCTAAGGCTACCTTGTAAAGTATAAGGCCCGTATTATTATATACGGTAACGAGTAACCCCCTAATAAGCTTTCGGTTTATACTTATACTTTAGTAACGAGGACTTTTCGTCTTTTAATAGTAATAGCTGCCTATTTTAACCTTAAAGCCCGGTAGTATAATTTTATTAATACCTTCTATAATAATAATCTTAACGAAGAAATCTACTATAAGCTCCCTCCCGGGTAGTAGAAAAAGGGTAGGGTATAGTAGCTTTATAAGGCTTTTTATAGGCTCCGATAATTACTATTATTATAGTATAAGTTACTTAGGGATTAGCTCGAAGGCTAGGGGTACTAGGTAGTCTACGAAGACCCCTATATTATAACTAATAGTAAGCTTCTTATCTTCTTCTATATAGATAACCTTATTACTCTCTTTCGTAGAGAAATAGTATACGAATATAATGCTTTCCGGGAGGCTATAGCCGAAGCCTTCTAAATTAAAGATCTTAGGGACCTTCGATAGTTCCTAAATATCGAGGTTATTAAGGACTAGGCTAATCGACGGCTTTAGTTATTATAAAGGGGGTATATTTAAAAGGTTATAGCTAAGTTTAAGGGGCTTATAACCTTTAAAAAGCCCCTATAGCCGATAATAGTCGATAAGATCGCGCCCTACGAAGGGAAGGCTTTTATAGTAGAGCTAAAAACGTACTAAGTAATCGTCGGAAGCTTAATATACGTAGTAGTTATTACTAAGCCCGATATTACCCTAGTTATTAGGAAGCTTTCTTAGGGGCTTATTAACCCTAGCCTATAGTACCTTTCTACTATAATATAGGTCCTCTAGTATTTAAATTATACTAAGGACCTATTAGTTACGTTTAATAACTATAATAATAAGATTATAACGATATTAGATTCTTCTTTTAGGGATAATACTAACCGAAAGAGTATGTATAGTTTTATTATCCGTATTTTCGGGGGTATAATAGCCTTTAAGTCCGGTAAATAAAATACTATTATAACCTCCTCGACGAAAGCTAAATTCCTTACTCTTTCTTATATTATTAAGGAGGTCTAAGCCTTTAAGAGGCTTTATTAATAAATAGGCTTTTAGCTATTAGAGTAATAGACCCGGATTAGGTATAATAACCTATAGATAATCCGGCTTATTATTAATAAGACTCCGAAACTAAAGATAAAGCTTTTATATATCGATATTTATAGCTATTAGCTAAGGTAGGAGGTTTAGTAAAGAAGGACCTAAATCGAATAGATCGAGACGATAAATATAATCGCCGATAGCCTTACTAAGCCCCTTTAGGGGGAGGCCTTCTAGACCTTTAGGAAGGAGATAGGCTTATTATTACCTAAGAGAGATAAGAGGGAAGAAAATACCTCCTAAATATTATATATAAACCGGCTAGAAGGGAAAAAAATACCCTTAAATAGTACTTTATACGGGTAATTATACCCGTCTTTTATATATTTTTTAGAATACCCGCTATAGGGTATATCCCCTATTTTAAAAACCCGGCTTAGACTCTAAGTATACGATCTTTTTCTATTAGTATAACCGATCGGCTTCTCTTTTTATCTTTAGGACTATTTTTTTACTCTTTTTTAGGATTTATAACTTATTTTCTTATTATCTAATACCTAGCCTTATTTAGGTACCTTTTCTTTCTATCGCTAGTTATAATCTAGGGGGTAACCCCTAACTACTAAAACCGGTATTTTACGATATCTTATTTTTCTTTCTAGGTAATAGTTATAGCGATAAGAAAAGCTATTTATTATATTTACCGCCTTTAGGAGTATCGATCGGTATATTTAAAAAGTCGATTTAGTAAAACTAAATAATACCTAAAGGCGTTACGATTAACTTATCGGAAAGGAACCTAGCCGCCCTAATAGGAAATTTAGCGTTCGAATAGCTAGACTCCTCCGACTCTAGGAAATTAGATAAAAATAACTCCTAAAAGTACTATAGTATAGGGATTAAACCTAAGACGTATTAAACGGCGGGCTTTTTACTTTAATTATTAAGCTATAATCGCTATTAATAACCCTAGTAAAATTCTTAGCCTATAAAGCTATCCTTCGTTCTTTCTCTTTCTTTCCTTTCTTTCTTTTTTTAATTCGGCCTTTATAACCTCTAAGAAAGTAGGTATAATCCCCTTTTTAGGAATAAAGCGGTATCCGCGCCTATAGGGGTATATTAAAGGTCTTAGATAAGTAGATCCGGAGGCGTATACGTTATATACCTCCGGGGGTATTATTAAGGGCTATAGATTCCTAATCTATAGGAATCTACTATTAGAACCCGGAATAGATTAGACTATTGCCTAGGTTAATAGTATAGACGGAATATAGCCTTTATAAGGGTATTATAGCTAAAAGGTAGGCTTCTTCTTATACTAAATACGTTTATAAAGATAGCTATATTTTCCCTCCGTTTTAGCAGGGGTAAGTAGATCAAATTCATGCATTATACACCACACTTCGTACAACAGATAGATGTGAAAGCCCTTGTCAGATGCTCTCTTGTGCTAATTCTGTATACTTAGTTCGCTATAGGTTGTGCCTACATCATCATGTCTGTAGAGAATGATGCTAGAAGTTGACTTTAGTTGCGGTTGTCGTCTTTCACAACACAACAAGTCTAACAACGACGCGAACCTTATGCTCTGTTTGAGGGTTAACAAGTGTAAGAAGAGAGGAATCAAAACCATTGGCCGTTTCCAGCTTTCAAGATTGAGCGCAGTCTCTCTACGCAAGTAAGCTCTTGATTAAGACGGGTGGCCTCACCAGGAACACCAGCAATAACATGATAGCAAACAAGAAGTAGCTCTCAACAGTTCGACCCGGAACACGTGTAGAGCCTTCTCTCCTCGTCGTCATTTTGTTGATCCCGACCACACAAGTCCCAACGAACGACTCCTACTATCTCGTATAGAGGTTAGCACTGGTCAAGGAACAGGGTATAACCCTTCTGATGCAAACACCTTCATGACCCAAACACGTTACCCGTATGGGCACGGTTCGCTCCACTATTCATCGTATTCCTTCTCCCAGGCTTCGTTGGTGACGAACCTTCCCGCAGCCTGGACGGCGGCAGCTCAGATCATGAAAAGAGACGGAATCCTCTACGATTCGGGAAAGGCGTCGACCAGATCTGAACATATGTACATACATACGAAAGTCAACATGAATACGACATCTTCCACTCTGCGTGACGGCATATCCTAGGAAACGTCTGCTGTGCGCGAGCTGGGTGTAGGCCAGAGCAGTATCGGCCTCATCCGGTGAGAGAGACTGGGTGTGACGAGCAGAATTTTCTTCAGGTGTATATGCCCTTGTATAAAAACGACCACTACTTTAGTATCTATCGAGGCTAGTTTTCATACCTTTGTTTGAAAGAATCAGTTCCAAACCGTCAGAATCATCCTCCCTCTCATCGTGACATCTCTTCTGCACACATCACCATGTTCACCTTGAAGCACGCTTCCGTCTTCAGCTTCGTCTTAAGCCTAGTCTTCATCTCGGCTTCGCATCAGCATGGTCTCCCCGCCCTCGATGGGACCGCCAGATTGCCGCCGCTGATGAGGCTTATTGAGAGTCAAAGCCCTCGCGATCGCGCGAGAGTCTCGGTGGTAAAGCCGGGCGATCCCCCCGTCGGTCCCGGTGTGGTTGAATGGTCTAGGGCCGACATCGACAAACGTCTCCAAGCTTCGTTACGTCCAGGGCAGCAGCAAACCAAGTATGTGGAGAAAGATGGGTTTTTCGTCCTGCCTTATACTGCATGGGCGTATAACTTTACGATGATTCCTCTATCCAAAGGTAAGTCAGTCATATGCTATCTTATATGCCCAGGATGTGACGCTAACTGCCCGCTTCTTCGACGACGTCAAGATGATGAACCTGGGAAATTTCATCTCGTCTATAGCATCGGCAATGGCCAGGTCTATGGCATAGTCTACCAGCCAGACCCCCGACGAGCGGATCATCTGGAATTAGCATACCACGTGTCGGACAGAATACGATCGGGCGAATATCTCAACGACTGGAAGCTACCAGACGCTCTTAAGCTCACCGACGGTACCGAGATTCAGCGTCGACAAATTGCAGACCTTATACACTCACTTGAAAAGAAGCCGCTCAGGCTAGACAATGTGGATAAGTATCCCTATAGAACGCTTGAGCAGTTCAGCACGTGGGCCAAGTATGCTTCTATGCATAAGAAATGGAGGAAATATCGGCTTAGAGATCGCATCTTCGCCATTGTCGACGACAAAGGCTTGAACTTGATGGGCGTCCTCGATGGGAACGGAATCCAAGTCTGTGCTATACCGGGACAACGGATCAACCGCCTTCCTCAACCAGATTATATCCCAGTTCCAGCTGATATACCGATAAGCCTCATCGGGGGACGCCTACTCAGCATGAGGAGGCTCGAAGAGGCCATCAACGAGCAGGACCCGGCAGATTGTCCGGAGAATTCCTCCTGGGTGCAATATACCGTGCTTGTTGGAGGTGAAAAAGCTCTTGGTCCTTTGTCTTTCTCTCGTCTTCACGAAAACCGACAATATGCTGACTTGCCATTTGGTTCACCTTGTAGGAAGACTAGTCCGTGCCATCGTCGACAAGCAGGGAAACTTTCAGGGAATTGCCGAGCTATCTTGAGAGCGGCATGTAATCATTAGTTTTCTCGGCAGAACCTTAGACTACAGTTGGAAAAAGTTGATACAGTACTTGAAAAGGAGTGTGGTCATCGAGAGGGAGGTCACGTGAAGGAATGTGCCCGAGTTTGACTTGACCCATGTCACGAGCTCCCGGCTTCCGGACTCACATCAACCGTCCAATATCTCATAGCTTCCAAGGAAAAGCTTATAGCAATGAGAAGCAGAGATGTGATCGGTGACGAAGACGGGGGTTTGGTGGATTTTGATGCCAAGATTTTACGCCAAGGGAGGGAAAAATAAAAAGCTGGAGTCTCATATCGTCACAGTCACTCTCCCGGCAGAAGATCTTGGTCCTGCTTACAGGGAGACGCACACAAAGTACATACATATGTGAATGACATTCAGTAGAGAACCTTGGTAGGATCATCCCTGGGACCGTTGTGGCGTTTTGCTTCTCAAGCAGATCGATCGATGAATCTACTACATGGATGTCGTCGGGAACCAAGCTGAAGATGCTCGTCTCCGGAATGTGCTGTAGGAAGCAGCATTGTCATTGCTAACTCGCAGCGAGATGGGGGATGAAGAGCCGAGGACGAGATTGTCTATATAAAGACTCACCTTCTCACCCAGAGAAAGAACCTCATCAGCATTCAGCAACACTCTCGACTCTCTTCACCCATCAAAGCTCAACAGACATCCAAAGAACTACACCAAAGAACCCCAAAACAAGACATCAATCACATCACCATGAAGCGAGGCGTCATCTACACCCTCTTGGTCGCCGCGGCCACTGCCGCTCCGTCCGGGCCCGTCGCCCCCCGGGGCATTGCCGAAGAGGAAATCACCCAAAACGGCTGGGGCATCGGGGGCAACGGCGGAGTCGGTGGAATGTCCGGAGGCCGTCAAGGCGGTGGAGGCGGTGGCGGCGGTGGTCTCGGGGGAGGCACCGGAGGCAACGGCGGCGTTACCGGCTTCAAGCGCGACGTTTCCGGCACCGAGAACGGCTGGGGTATCGGGGGCAACGGCGGAGTCGGCGGACTTTCCGGAGGCCGTCAAGGCGGTGGAGGCGGTAGCGGCGGTGGTCTCGGGGGAGGTACCGGAGGCAACGGCGGCGTCACCGGCTTCAAGCGCGACGTATCCGGATCCCAGGGCAACATCGGCGGCGTTGGGGGTAACACATCTCCTCCACGATTTGCCAAAGAGGCCTTCACCCAGGGCGGCATCGGCGGAGGCGGTGGCGGTCAAGTCGGCGGAGGCGGCTTCGGCGGCGGTGTCGGCGGCAACGGCGGCGTCGGCTTTAAGCGTGACGTCTCCGGATCCCAGGGCAATATCGGCGGCGTTGGCGGTAACGTGTCTCCTCCACGATTTGCCAGAGAAGCCTTCACCCAGGGCGGCATCGGCGGAGGCGGTGGCGGTCAAGTCGGCGGAGGCGGCTTCGGCGGCAGTGTCGGCGGCAACGGCGGCGTCGCCTTCAAGCGTGATAACTCGGCAAACCAGGGAACCATCGGCGAGACCCTCGGCGGCGTCGGCGAAAGCGTCGACGGACTTCTCGGCGACCTCGGCGACGGCCTCGCAGGAACCGTTGATAACACCAAGCGTGGCCTTTCCGGAGCTCAGGGCGGCATCGGGGGAGGTGGTCAGGGCAGCGTCGGCGGAGGCGGACTCGGCGGAGGTGTTGGCGGCAACGGCGGCCTCAGCGGCTTCAAGCGCAGCGTGAACGGGGCCGAGCCCTGGAATGAAAAACGAGAGGAGGAGCCGTCGCCGAAGGGCGAAGAGGGCCCTGCCGTTGACGGAACCGGCTCCGATAAAGACGCCATGTTCCGTAGCCAGAATGAGGGGGACGACGATGATAATGAGTCGTGAGCGAAACGGCAACATGCCAGGGAAAACGGGGGGGGGGGGGGGGGGGGGGGGGAGGGGGGGGGGGGGGGGGGGGGGGGGGGGGGGGTGGGGGGGGGGGGGGGGGGCGGGGGGGGGGGGGGGGGGGGGGGGGGGGGGGGGGGGGGGGGGGGGGGGGGGGGGAATAAGAAAGAGGGGGAGAGACGGCTGTATGGTTGGATGTGTCGCTGAGCATCAGCTATAGTAGCTCACTGACCTGGCTTTAATTCGCGTGGGAGTATAGATTAGTGATAGAGTAGAGGAATAGACTTATAATAAAACTCACTCGTTGAAGCTAAAGATGGGTGATGGCCCTGTCTCTACGAGAAGATGAACAGCTAGAGAGATGAACCAGCTTCGCTCGACAACTACCTCGACATCAAGCATCATCGACAATCAACGGTTCGAAACAAAACACCTAATTCCTCGAAACCTATCCCTTATCACGACTTCAAACGACACCCCTCTCCGCCGGCAACCTGGCTAGGCGTGACGCTATACCTCGGCGGACAGTCCAGCACCGGGTTGCTAGCGAAGAAGTGACGAGGCCGCAGCAGCAGACTCACCCTCTCGACCGGCATGATGGGAAAATCTTCCGGGGCGGGGAAGTGGTTGAGGCCAAAGGTGTGCCAGATGACGATGTCCTCGTCCTCTATGCTCTCGGATCCGTCGCCGATCCACTGCGTCAGACCGACGGCTGTGTCGCCAGATGTCTGCGGAACGTGTCGTCCCGCAGGCCAGAGCTGGTCGTCACGATCTGAGTGTGAAAGTGGGATAAATTCAAAAGGCTTGTTATCTCTCTGTATCTGCCTCTCGTAAGATGGCACTCACTTACACTTGGTAACGTGTACGGCATGGCGCGCAAAGGCCGCCCTCTTCCACACCAGTGATCCAAGCTTGGGCAGCAGCCCCGGAACGTCCCGACTGACAAGCTTATACCCGACCGGCATCCTACTATAAGGATGAAGCTGACTGGTATTGCAGATATCCCACGTGCGAGTCGTCTTACCGTCATAGTCGGTCATGGCCTGGCCCGTCGTTGCCAGCTTGGTTCTTCGCGCGTAGAAGGCGTTGCCGTACGGGTTCGACTCGCTGCCCACGGGCTCGTCTGACGGTACTGCGTCGACGACGAAGACTGTGTTGTTGGGGCCGTCGATGTTGGCGTCTATACGCAGGCAGAAGAGGTGCTGGTGGTTGTGCGCGTTGACGCCTGGGGTTTGATATTATTATAATCTGCGCTTCTCTCTCTATTATAAGAGGAGCCGTCACTGACCGGGATATACCTCTGTGCCCCAGCCCTTGGTGTCTTCGCCCTCGCCGATAGAGGAGGTGTTGAGGATGCCCGTCAACTTGACTTCAGGCTGGATCGTGCCGTCTTGCTACACAGGCCATGAGACAAGGCAAACAGCGTGAGAAAAAAGAACGGGAGTTGGGACTGACATGGAATATCCACTTTAGTTATAGAAGTGAAAGCCAGCATCAGCAAGATTCTTTCTTTCTCCATCACATGAGGGCCCATCTCTCGTAGATCTCACCTGAAAGATGTACTCATAGTTCGCCGCCGTGAATATCTGCTGCACAACCAGTCTTCGGGCTCGGGTAACGGTGACAGAGTCATCACGAAAATCCGTATGCTTGAACAAGATGCCATCATCCTCCTCATGTATACAAATCGCGTTCTCTATCGTCTTGATACCACCGTCCGGCGTGGCGAAGACGGCGTCCATATAGCGTATGGCACCTTTGCAGTCGCAGCCTAGCTTCAGACTGTTGGTCATGTAACCGGCTCCGTACTCACCGAGGTCGAAGGCGTGCTTCCGTTGATGGGGATGCTCCGGCTCGCCGCTGTCGCTTCTCGTCAGCTGTTGAAGAGGCCTATCCGGGGACAATATAGGGGGAGGGGATACGCTTACTACGGAACCACCATTTCAGCTATAGAAAGACGGTAAAAAAGCGGACGAACAGTCGTTCCCTCGGTATAAGTCAGATCATTGAGAACGATTCCCTCTCGATAGCTGAAGCCGATGTGGAACCTCCAGTTCAGCCAGGTCAACTCCCTTCCGTCTAAGCGAAAGGACACGCCCTCGGGCTGAGTGATCTCAATAGGCTTCAAGTCCTTACGATAGCCGCCCCGAACCTCGACCGCGGTCTTATGGTAGCCGATGGGGGCCGTCCTGCGCAAGGGCCGCCTCTCCCGCGGCACGTCGATGTGAACGATCCGCTTCTGACCAGCGTCGTAGATGGGACAGAAATCGAGAGGGTATTGATATTGACAGTCGTCCACGCTTGGTCGGAAGTACATCAGGGCTTGCTGCAGGCGAGCCTCGCTGCCGAAGCGGGCGTCGTAGCCGATGGTCCAAGGGTCGCAGAAGACGTTGCTCATCTCGTCTCGGCTGATGCCGATCTTCTCGCATTGCTCTATCACGCCGGCATCTTTTCTGACGACGTGTTCGACGACTTGAAGCTCTTCTACCGTGATCTGAAGAGACGGGGAGGTTGGATAACAGGTTAGCAACGATCAATAACAGGGATATACATCTCTAAGGGGTATTACAATCGGCTGATGTCCCTCAAGCCAGGCCCAAGAGGTGATTCGGCCATCATCGATGTCAACGAGGCCCTCTCCTACTTTAGCTACCGGCGCGAGAACGACGACGTCGGCGACTCGACGCGGTCTCGTGGCGGCTTCTCGCTTGGCGAGCCATCGGACCATGTCCGCCTTTCGCGGCTCACGAAGAGCCACGGTGTTGAAGCGGACGCAGCGGCCATGGGCTCCTTGGACGAGTGATATCGCAGCCTGGATCTCGTCCGATGATAGCGGGTCTAGAGGATGCCGAGGCATATCCGTCGTGGTTATATTCGTCCTCGATGAAAGGAGGAGAAGCTGAGGATCGTATGATGAAAGATGATGTTCAGATCCTTCACCCCGCGTCTTATGTTACACTTGTATGTACATAGATATGGATGATGCTTTGTGCCCGATTCTAGCGTCACATTCAGAGATGCGGTCGTATTACGGATAGACGATGAGTAATTACCTACGTGAAGAAGGATCGTGACTTATTGTTTTAGGATTTACATGCTCATACCAACGGAAGACGAGAAGGAGTGACGATCCCTTCATGGTTATGAAAGCGTCTCCCTCCATATACAAGTCATAATACAACTCCTATCTATGTCCTTGCATCTGCATACTTCTTCTCCCAGCCGGGAAAAAAGGGGTTCTCCTTTAACGTCTCAGGAGCCCAACCCTCGTCGACCAAGCCCTGCTCAAGCTGAAAGCGCTCGTACGCCTCCAGCGCAGGCTTCACCACATGTTCAACGTGCCACGTACCCTTGTATCTCAGAATCTCCCGATTCCCCTCGTCGAGAATCTTGAGAACCAAGGATGGGATGTAAGGCTCGTTTCGAAACTCGGTGATCGGGGTGAACAAGGCTTTAAAGTTAAAGACTATAGCGCCTGAGAGCGGCAGTCGACGCAACGTCTGCCAATCAACCCGTAGATAAACGTCTTCTGCAGCGAGAGAAGGATTCTGCGTCTCTCGCTGGCTGAAATCAGGATCGGTCGATGGGAGGAATAGAGGCTGGCTTATTTCGAGACCCCATGACGCCCTCTGGATGGGATTCGAAGTCGCCACCTTGGAGAAGAAGCTATCAAGAATCAGTCTTTGGCAAACCGTTGGATCACATGATGACGATCTCAATACCGATCTACGCTAAAGGCAATCTTCTCCTTGTAATCCGGCACAGGTTGATGAATCTCAGATAGACCCAAGCCTATCTTCTGGTTGAGATTCCACCCAACGGCCGAGCAGATGATGCCAGCTCGGAACATGTACCGTCCGGTCGTATCATCCCGTAAGAGTATGGCGAAATCCTCAGGGACGTTACTGAAGAGAAGGCGCAGCGGTTCAACCTCTCCGAGATGCTGCCTCGTTCTCAGTAGGTGGTTGATAAACGTTTGGCCTCTCAGCTCAAAGTGGTGCGGATATCGAGCGCAGAGAAACTGGATGACCATCTCCATCAACTCCTTCTGCGCGAGTTCCGAACCAGGCAAGGCGTCGAGTACATGCCGTCCGTGCTCGGCGTAGAGGGCCTCACGCTGCTGCAATCGCTCGTGATAGCTGCTCTCCAGCTCGAGCCAGTAGTCCGGGTCAAGCTTGTGGAGGGCTTCATGCTCGTCTCAGACCATCATGTCAAAAAGCCTGTAATGGGGACATATTTCCATACCCATAGTTTGATGATACGGCCAGCGGAATGGCCTGTACGGTCTCGCTTTAGCTTTCCCTATGTCGAAGTCGGCGATGGGGAATGGTAAGCGAACGCCAGAGAGCTTCGCGTAGTCGGGAAAGTCGCCCAGAGCCCTGACTTGACCGACGGTGAAACCGCTGAAGAGCATGGTCGAGGGGTCGGCGAGGCGATAGTCCGCCTCGAGTTTGAGGAGGACATTGTCTGAGCTCTTCAACGAAGCCTCTGACGATGATACAAGTTCGGATAGGACCGCACGCTGAGACGGGGGAAGAAACTTGGAGAGCTTTGACCTTTCCGGCTGACGCTCAGAGGTATTTCGACGCAGGATAACATGAGCGGCAGCAAATCCACAGAATCCGAGTGTTATGGCTAGAAGATAGATCCAAGCCATGGTGCATCGTTGTCCGCTGAAGAAGCAGCGAGTGAAGGCCTCTATCATTTTCAAGCTTACATTCGTGATATCCGACGAGGCTAACATGGTCGGTCACCTGAGCAATAGGCGATGCCGATTCCGATCATCTATATCTATTACTCTATCAATATTCCACGTCACATGTGTTACGTCTCGTCTGTAGAGGTAGGTACTACGTCAGACTCGACGACACCAATGCTTGGATGCAGCGAATCGACGTCATAGTCGGTGATGGCTCCAACCCTCGTTCAGATAGAGACTTACGGATATAAGCACATATGTATGTTCGACCTTGAGATAGAGGTAGAGGGAGAAGAGCAAGCTGAAATTGTATACGACTTCAAGAGTTGATATCAACGACTTTGGGTAATTGCGTCGCGGAAGAGAGCACTTGATATCTCCTTTCCGACGTACGCATGCATATATGTATTAACAAGGGGGCAATGCGAGTCTGTCCCGATATATCGCACACAGACGCATATACCGGGTTATCATAGTCCATAGCAGGCAATGCTCGCATGTATGTATGTATGAATGCCGTATCCGTAGCTGTCGCTGATAGCAACCCCTGGAAGCCATCGAGCACAACGAGGAAAACAGCATTCAAAGAAACATCAGCCATATCCTTCATACAGAGAAAACTTCATGTCAGAGATGGCCAATACGTTAACCATGTAAGACGCAGTATATCGCCACTCTCCACTGCTTGACCAATATCATGAAGCCCCTTTTCCTTACTACGGCAGCCTCGGCCCCAACGGAGGGAGCCGAGGAATCCTCTACAGATAGAAGAATCATGCAGCCCGGAGCAGCCGGTTCCCCTCAAAGCCCCCAGCTTCTCCCATGCAAGGATCCCCCAACTAGGTAGACGGCAACAGTTTCCTAATCTTGCCTCCCGCCAAGGCCGTCTCCCCACGACCGCACGGTTCACCGTCGAACCTAGATCCTATGTGTATTCAGCTACGATCGGCGGACTTCGATTACGCAGATGCTGTAGAGATAAAAGGGGGTAGATAATCATTGAGTCTCTCGACGTCACAACGTATATCTGTATAGTATCTGTAGGTTATGTGTATGCAATAAAGGCAACACCCCTGACTTTCCCGCTCCCAAAAAACCAAAAAGTCCCCGATCACAACTATCGTATACCTTTTACTTGCTCTTCGCCAAGTTCTTCTCAATAAGCTGACCCAAAGATCCGTCCACACGGCCAAAGTACTCTAGCAAACAGGAATCACATCATCAGCATGAACATGGATTCAAAGAATACAAGACAAGGAGAAAGGGAAAGGGAAAGAGTACTGACCAACAACCTGCTTCTTCATCTTCTCGGGAACACCCTGAAGCGTAGGCATGATATTATGCAAAAACTGCTCCTGACCCTTGGGCTCACCGCAGATAATCTTCCACAACTCACGCGGCTGCACAAAGTCCTTGTCGGTGAGGGACGTCTCGAACGAGCCGACGTGGCCGGAGTAGAGCTCGTGCGTGGGCATAGCCACCCGCTTGCTCTGCGTCACCGGCCGGAGCTCCGACTGGACGTAGTCCGGATCGGCGCCGTAGTTGCCGTTCATCGTGCCGGGACCGTCGCGGACGTAGGGGGCGTACACCTTGTTGATGGGCCGGTTGGGAGGCAGCTGGAAGTAGTTGGGGCCGACGCGGTAGCGGTGGGCGTCCGGGTAGCTGAACATTCTGGCCTGAAGCACTGTTTTTAGAGAAGACGAAACGATTAGCCGTTTACTGCGGTTTCACTGCTCGTCTTTGGGGTTTGGAACGAACCTGGGTCGGCAGAGGGACCGATGCCGGGAACCATGTTGGAAGGCGAGAAGCAAGCCTGCTCGATATCCTGGAAATAGTTGCTAGGCTGTTTGATAATTGTAACCGTCAGTAGAGTAGAGGGAGGAGAGACACATATCGGAGGCCTTCGCTCACATTCTTATTCAGCGTCATCCGGCCGACGAGACGCAGCGGATACTGCTCATGCGGCCAGGTAACGGTATCGTCAAAGATGTCCACCGGCGCCTTGGCCACCTCCTCCGGCTTCATCACCTGCACGTAGACGGACCAGCTGGGGAAGTCGCCCTTCTCGATGGCGTTGAAGAGGTCCTTGACGTGGTAGTCCGGTTCGGAGCCGGCGAGATGGACAGCCCTTTCGGCGTCCATGGTCTCGATGCCGCCATCAGGCTTGAAGTGCCACTTGACGTAGACGTAGCTTCCGTCCTATAGTTTCAACGAATATCATCGTCAGTTCCCCGATGGAGGTTTCTTCCTTCCTTTCAACAGCAATAAAGAAAGGGGGGGGAAAATTGAGCTCACAGCCTTGTTCAGGGTATAAGTATGAACACTAAACCCATTAATATGCCTCAACGAAGCCGGAATCCCCCTCTGACCGAAAAGGTGCATCAAAGCGTGTATGCCCTCGGGGTTATTCAGATGGAAGTCCCAAAACATGGAGTTGTCGGGAACGTTCGTCTGAGGATGCCTCTTGTGGCTCCTGTTCATCGAGGGGAACTTGATGGGGTCTCGGATGAAGAAGACGGGGAGGTCGTTGAAGACGAAGTCCTGGATGCCCTCCTCGGTGTAGAACTTGGTCGCCCAGCCTCGCACGTCGCGGACGGTGTCGGCCGAGCCCTTTTCGCCTCCGACGGTGGAGATTCGCGTTAGGAGCTTGGTCTTTTTGCCGACGCCGGTGAGCCATTTCGCGTCTGTCAGGTCGGAGACGTCTTCGAGGAGTTCGAACTCGCCCCAGGCGCCTGCTGCCTTGGCGTGGACGCTCCTGTGAACATCATCATCGTCAGTTACTTATATATACAGGAGACAGAGGAAGCAGAAGTAGAAGAAAGGAGGAGGAGAAGAGACAGAGAGAAAGAGAGAAGAACTTACCGCTCAGGAATACGCTCCCGCGCAAAATGAGCAAGCACCTCCACCGTCTGCACATCGCTCAAAACCACAAGCCCACCGTTACTATTCCCATACCGAACCTGCTGCGAAGAGCCAGGGTTAGGACTGGGCTGGCCTGGTAGAACAGGAGAGAGAGAAGAAGTCAGCAGAAAGATAACACGAAGCCGATGAATATCAAAGAGGATCTTACCGTTGGCCAGAGTGCACATGGGGTTCTTTGAGTCGGACTGTTCTCGCCATTATCATCGTCATCGTGTTAGTCAAGCAAGATCTTTCCATCATCATCACCAGCATCATCACCATCATCTGATAATCAAACAAAAACCACATAAACAAAGGAACAATAGAAACCCACCATGATTCTCAAGATCGTCTTAATCGAAATAAAAAACCTCTGATCAGCAAAGTCAAGTTAATCGTAGATTTCCCTCTCTTTTCTTCTCTCTTCACTCTATTCTCTTCTTTTCTTCTTCTTCTTCTTCTTCTCCTCCTCCCAGATGACCGGCCCCAAGCCTCGGTTTTATGCATCGGCTGAAGGGAAACTCAATCCCGGGTTCCCCCCCCCCCTCCCCGCCATTACATTGCATTCGGCAACGATGTCATCCCTCCCTCCCTCTTCTCTCCTCTCCTCCTCTATCTCTATCCTCTCTCCCCCCCTCTCGAATCCCCCGTCCAATCCGGTTTCAGCCATTGATGACCATAGAGTTGCAACCCTATCCGCTTTTTTTTCTTCTTCTCACCCCCCCCCCCCCCCTTTTCCTTGGGTTGTTTCCCCTCTTCCTCTTCCTCTGTCTCCTCCTCCCTCTCTCCCGCTAATGCTATGTATAATGACGAGAGGGCGCATCAGAGGATCGTGTTGTCTCTGTCTTTGTGTTTTCTTTTTCCCCTCGTACCTCTTCTTCTTCTTCCCGTACATACATATGCCGACTCACCGAGCTAAGACCGTCTCTCATCCTTACTCTTCTCCCCTCCTTTTCTTCATCCTACCCCCCCCTCACGCCCTCGATAGCATTGCCCCAGATGAGGGGAAACCTGGCCGTCTTCGTTGCCCGCCTATCTCTCCTAGGAAGGGAGAGCCCTGTCTTCGAACGGCTCGGCCGGACGTTTCGCGGTGAGACGGGATACCGATGCTTTCCCTAGGCGCCGAGAATGCCCTTCACCCTATTCTCTTCTCACTTCTTTTTTTTTCCTTTGCATTTCGAAAGACGAAACACAGTAACCTAGGCGAATAGGATACATAAGTCTATCCCTTGCGTTGGCCCTTCGAAAAAGTCCTCTCCTATCCGAGACATTCTTCCCAGCCTCCCTATATCTCTATAGTTACCATTGAACAAAAAGCAGACAAAGAGTCAGGTGTTGAGATCGTAGCATAGGCTCCTCCCCCTACTTGACTCTCGTCCCGTCATCGTCATCGTCATCGTGAACACGAACCCGCTAGAGCATACATACCTCTTGCGCAAGAGGATGCATGAAATCGAGGCGTAACTTGGCAGACGCGCATGTTTCCTGGTCTCCCCTCTTTCTGTCTGGCCCCCCTCCCCTGGGATCGTCAGTGGAAGGAAAAAAAGTCTGTAACTATCGCCCCTCCCTCTGATACACGACCATTGTTGCCCTTTTGATTGGGTCGAACATGTGAGGAAGAACCCGCTCTGACTCTCTCGTCCGTGTGCGGCTTGCGGCAAACCCAAGCTATAAGGAGGCGTTACCCCCCCTCCCAGGCAGCCGCTGTTCTTTGTGCTTCTCTCTTCCCCCCTCCCCTCCTCCTCCCAACCTTATTCGGCCTTCTCTTCCCTGGTTGTGCCTATCCAGTCGTCGCTCCTTTTCAAAAGCCCCCCCTTCCCCTCGGAACGAAGCTGTGACTAGACAAAAGTAACTCGACGTTCCCTATCCTCTTCGGAACAATGAAGACCTCCAACCGTCCCGATGAGTGGAAGATCGAGCAGGGCATGTCCGGGGCCGTCCTCCCGGTCCTGGACATGACCGGGTCCAAGACCAAGGCTCTGGATCCCCAGACCTTCGGACCCCTCACCAAGAACGAGGAGGCCATCAAGGCCGTGGGCGACCGCGATGTCCTCTTCGCCATCGAACGCAAGGGCTGGACCGGGTGAGTGGCCAAATCCATCAACCATTTTGCTAAGCATCGACTGACTGTCATCCAACCACAAGCTTCGTCGAGTGGGAGAACTATCCCGAGAAAAAGGCCGCCGCCCACAAGCTCCTCACGGCCCAGACCTGGCCTCCCAACCCGGAGTTCCAGCTCGGTCCCATCCCGGGCACGAACCCGGTGCTCCCCGGCACCCACTGGAAGATGTGGCATCACGCCATCGGAGGCGAGCTCACCAAGGTCCCCGAGGACTCGTGGGCCACCGTCCTCAAGGAGAAGCATCCGGACATGCTTCACCTTCTGCAGTTCCCCTACAACGGCGAACCGCCCAAGCGCCTCGTCACCGCCAAGGAGGTGACGCCCAACTCGTTGCACTTCGTCCGTAACCACGGCGGCATCCCCATCATCGACAAGGAGGACTATAGCTTCAACGTCGATGGCCTCGTCAAGGACCCCAAGACCTTCACCCTCGACGACCTCATGGACGAGTCCCGCTTCCCGCGCATGGAGAAGACGGTGACGATCCAGTGCTCCGGCACGCGTCGTATCGAGCAGATTCGTCTCTACCCCGGTCAGGGTGACGAGATCCCGCAGGCGCCTTGGGCCGAGGGTGCCATCGGCAACGCGCACTATGTCGGCATCAGTCTCAAAAAGGTCATCAAGGCCTGCGGTGGGCTCATCGACGGCGGAAAGCACCTCGAGTTCTACGGAGCCGACACCTATTTCAAGGACGACAAGACCATGAACTACCTCGTCAGTGTGCCGTGGTCCAAGGTCAAGGCCAACGAGGTGATGCTGGCTTGGGAGATGAACGGCGAGGTGTTGCCGCGCATCCACGGCTACCCCCTGCGCATCGTCGTCTTCGGCTACATCGGTGCCCGCAGCGTCAAGTGGCTGTATCGCATCAAGGCCATCCGGAGCCCGTCGCCGGCGCCCGTCCAGAGCATGGAGTACCTCTACTTCCCGCAACAGGTCGGCAAGCACAACTTCAAGTTGACCGACGGCATCCAGATCCAGGAGATGCCCGTCAGCTCGGCCATCATGTCTCCCTGGACGAAGCAGGTCGTCATCCACAACGGCAAGATCCGTTGCAAGGGCTGGGCGTACTCCGGAGGCGGTCGCTGGCCCGAGCGCGTCGAGCTGTCGGCCGACGGCGGTTTCAACTGGTACACGATTCCAGTCGAGAACCTGTCCAAGAAGCGCAAGTGGGCTTGGCGCACGTGGGAGTATGAGCTCCCCTGCGACGTCGAGGGCTGGGTCGAGATCGTCTGCCGCTGCTGGGACAACGCGCTCAACACGCAGCCGCCTGATGTCCGTACCGCCTGGAATTGGGGTCTCCACGTCACCAGCTCGTGCCATCGCATTACCGTCTATAGCGTGAACATGACCAGGCCCAAGACCCAAGCTCGGATGAAGGAGTTCGACGACAAGGGGATTCCCTTCGGACCCATCACCGTCCCGCTGGCCTTCCCGTCACAGTCGTGGGATGATTATGAGAAGTTCTGGCGCGAGCACGACCCGCGTGACGCCGAGGACGAGTTGCCCTAATCTCCTGATAATTTTGTTTGTCTTCTTTTGAACTACCTATACCTCCTCGTTAGCTGAGTTTCTCCTTTGTCGTTGGCCTGTTTTTTTTTTTGGGTGGAAAGCAAGAGATTGCCATCAAGTTTGAACACAAAGCAATTAGTGCCTCTTGCTCTCAAACACAGGAAATCAAGTTTAGCTTGTCCCACAGACGCCCTTGAACCATCGCTCTTCAACTTTATGTGCCGACGCAGACATTGTATCCCTTCCATAAACTTCGACATTCCCAGCCCACTTGTGGATTCCAGCCATGGAAGCTGGAGGCGGAGATGCCGTATCTCCGGATGACAGAGTCGCAGACGTCACCTTGGACCACGTAATGCCATGTCTTGCACCAGCAAACGGATCCAGGCTGCGTTGGCTCAGGATGATTTGGCGAGCATGGGGGAGAGCTCTGAGGTCCTAAAGAGGGCCCAGACGGGAAACGGCCGGATGGTCAGTATCAGGTAACCCGCAGACGGCGCTCAGCGATAGGCCTGGATCACCCACCAACGCAGTAGTAGTAGCCGGCCAGGAGACGGTCACAGTCTGTACCCACAGCCGGGTTCCAGCCCCGAAAATCCGCAAAAGTAAAGGTCCCGCCATGTTTCTCCACGACGCCGTTACAGGTATCACCGGTTACAGCCTTGTAATAAGCGCTGCAGTTGTTAATTATGCCGTCCTGGACAGGTGAAGGCCTCGGCAGGCTCTGGGGCGATGATGCCTGAGTCGGAGACGTTGGTGTCGGCGTCGACGCCGGCGACTCTTGTGGCGATGGCTCCTGTGGCGGTGATGCCGGGGTCGAAGAGTTGCGGAATCCTTGCGCCATGGGCATGGTTCCTGGCTTTTGCGACCCCGGCACGCCGACGCAATAATAGTAGCCAAGCCAGAGGTTCAGGCACTCAGCTCCGACAGGGGGGTTCCAACGGATGAAATCTTGGGTGGAGAAGTGGCCGTGAGAATTGGCAACGCTGTTGCACGTGTCGCCCTGGTTGACCTTGTAGAAGTCGACACAGTCGCTGGTGATGCCATCGACCGTCGGCTGCGGGGCCGATACGGCCTTGCCTCGGGGCAGAATCTGTAGGCGGCTGACGCAGTACTGCTGTCCGACGACGATGCCACTGCAGTCCTTCTTGACCGACGGGTTCTGCGGATACGTGTCGTCAGCCGGGCTGTTGCCGCCGGTTGTGAAGTTGTTCCAACTGACCAATGCCACAAAATCATCGTGACTTAATCCCCATTTAGCCTCAAAGTGAGCGCAATCATCATCTGACGATCGAGCGGAGTCGTGTGCAGCGCAGGTATTGATACCCGAAAACCGCTTGAAGTAAGATTGATCGCGTCTCGCACGAGGATTCGTTGCCGCCGCCAGCGCAGTCCAGACGAGAACGAGAGAGAACAGTCTAGAGGCCATGGCGAGATGCGGCTTGGGTTAACGTTGAGATCCTCTTTCAGCAGGTTGGGCAGGCGAGGCCCATATAGACCGCAGGCAGGCAGGCAGCTGGTCGCAGGCCGTCCGAACGTATCACAAAATGTCTGTCTCGACGGGCCAGGCGCCTGCAAACGTTGATTCAAAAGTATGTCATCCTCTGTGACTCCTTGTAGGACTTGATCCTGACATGACGAGGCCATCTCGCAGCGTGAAAGCAGATGTCGATGCAATAGTCGTCGAGTATGAAGCATCTGAGTTTTCGCAACGAGGTATCAACCTTGAGGCATCGTGAAACAAGGAAACGAAAAAAAGACGAAGAAGTCGATCAATGAGCATCTACTAGTCTGCCATCTCGTGTTCCCCGTCTGCTAGGCATGCATGTCGAAAGGGCTAGCAGACCGGTTTCCAAACTGGGACGAAGATTCGGCATCGGGTTCACTCGGTTCAGCTGATGACAGACTTGTGACGAGAGGTACGCCGTTACTGTGAGTGAATCGTCGTCGAGGGAGACTGTCATTTCGTCTATCATCGGCTCAGACGGTGGCGAGGAAGAGAGATGCATGGAGCATGCGTGGATAGGTAGGTAGGAGGAGTTTTCGGTAGGATGCATCATCGCGTGGCATGTGATGAAACACCGTGTCAGTAAAACACGGACACTGTCAGAGCCTCCGCCGTCCTCGGGCCCGGACTCGGCTGAGCTTACAGTGCAGATATTTGACCATTGTACGGTACGGACAGACGACATACCTCAAGTTGCCTCAACCCCCAGCGAAAAGTGTTCATCATCCCCCAGCCCTCCATCATCGTTCCAACCGTCCTCGTCCCAGCCGCCAGCAATGGCGCTACCGACCCGCTCCCGCATCTTCCTCCCCTCCCTCGGCCTCTACCCCCCCAACACGCCCCCTAACCTGTTCGACTCAGCCGCCGCCCACTTCTCCTCCATCCCATGGTGCGCCTCCCACATGCGGCCAGACCGTCCGGACGGTCCCGACCCCGTCTTATTCGTCCCGCAGGGCTTCAATCCCGCCTCCGACGGCGAGGACCAATTCTTCGGCTCGACGCTAGGGAAAAACCCGCGCGCCTTGCGTCATATGCTTTGCCTCTTCCGCCCCGATGACGCCGGCCACCTGCGCGATCCCGCCCGTCCCGTCTACCGCGTATCCGCCCTCTTTTCCCTCGGTGACGAAGGTCTATCGGGTTACAAGAGTGTCTTGCACGGCGGCGTCGTCTGCTCGCTGTTGGATGAGACCCAAGGTATCGTCCACGAGCTGAACGCTGCTTTGGATAAGGCGACTACTACCAGCACTTTCCTTACCGCCGCCCTCACGGTCAATTTCCTCCGTCCCGCCCCGGCCCGAGGCGAACTCTGCGTTACAGCCTGGGTTGAGAGCGTGCAGGGTCGCAAGACCTTGATGGGGGCAGAATTGACCGGTGCCGATGGCTCCGTCTTTGCCACTTCTCGAAGCACCTGGGTTGCCCTCCGGGAGAAGCTGTAGATGCACGCCGGTCCACATCACGAAGGGAGTAAAATGCCAAGATGTGCACGCAACGGAGGTTTCTAGGTCAATTCAAAAAGAAGAAGTGCAAAGAACAAAACGGATATCATGAGCCAACCAATCCAAGAAGCCCTCAACGGCGCCCCCCTCATGCCTCGACGCCCACATTATGCTCCGACGCCCTCATGACCGGCCCCCTCACTGCTCTCGCCCTTCTTCCTGTCGCGACGTACGAAGTTCTTAATCTGGGACGGGTCTTCCATGGCCGCATAAGCCCTCTCCTTCTTGCTCTGGTTGCCCTCCTGCTCCCACACGCCGTCGCGACGATCGAGAGCGCTCTCGACGGAACTGAGGCTGCTCTGGCTCGAATTCATGACCACATTCATCATGCGTCCTTCCTTCTTCTTGACGCCGCGCTGAGCATCCTTCAGTTTCTGCAACTCTTCTTCTTCGCAGTGCATCGTCACGATACCCAAACCCGGAAGGTTGGCTTCCAGAAAACTCTTGAGATCCGCGAGGATCGACTTGTCCGGCCGATACGTCCCAGAGTCGTTGTCTATGATGAGCTGATAATGAGACGGATTACGAGGCGGCGGGTCTTCGGGAGGGCCGCCGGGGAGGGCTTCGTCGGGATGTGTCCTCTGACCGGGTTCCGGGTCGTCGGAGGCGTCAGGACGCTGCAGCCGGCGAATGAAGAACTCGCCCGAGCAGGCAATGTACTTGGCCACGTTGGAGTGCATGGTGTGCTTGCTCAGGAGGTCGATGCCGAACTCCTTGCCCGTCTCGGTGAAGCGTAGCAACCCGTCGAGGGTAAGAACATAGGTGAAGACCCTGCCGCCTTCATCGAAGTGGGCTAGTCGTAGGAATTGCAGCGAGGCTTGTTCCGAGCGTGGCTCGAAGGTCCCGTACTCGGTCGACTGATCGAAATTGTAGATGCGGCTGTGCTGCTTGTGCAGAGCGGCGTTGAGGACCTTGCCACGGAGACCGGTAGACAGGAACATGGAGCTAATGAAGGGCCTAAACTCGACGTAGCGATGGTAGAGTTGCCAAGGAACCGGGCCCTGAAGCTGCATCTCATTCGCTTGGAAGCTGAGATGGTGGTGGTCAGCGTTTCTTGCACGTGGAAACTACAGCGGGAACTCCTTACTCATATTTCTCACTCTGCTTCTTCTTTCCTTTTGACGACGAGGGCGGTGGCTGCTGATCGTTCTCGTCGGCGTTGACCTTTGTGCCGATGAGTCGACCTATCATGGGACTGAAGTGCTTCACCCAAGTGGTCGGCCCAACCGTGTACATCTGCGCATGCGGCGGCTGAGAGGTGCCGAGGACCTCGACGCTGATGGTCAGGCGCGGCGTCATATGTCGGCCGGACCGAAGCAGATTGGTGATGCCCTTGAGGACGAAGGCGCGCTTGCTCATCATGCGTTTCTTAGCGCCGAACTCTCGCCCGGGCGCCGGCCAGCCGGGCCACGAGGCCGACAGCCCGGGCACCTTGACGGTGACGTTCCCGAGGCGATCATCCTTGTCGGCCGAGTCCTCGTCGTAGAGGCGACACTTGAGGGTGAAGCCCGAGGGGGGCACATTGGCGACGATCCATTCATCGTTCCATTCGGGCTCCGTCGTCCGGCGCACCGTCGGCGTGCGGTGCGTCAGGTCCGGCTCCTCCTTGTGCCGCTTCGGATTGCCGGCCTTGAGCGTGGCCGTCAAGTACGGGTCGGACGAGGCGGTACTGAGATCGCCCGGCGCGAGGTTGGCAGCGCGAAGGAAGCAGAAGCGAAGGGTGAAACCAGGGGGTGCGTCAGGCAGTGGAGTCTTGTCTATGCCGCCTGGAGGGCGCTTGCTCGAGGAGGCGGACGAGGCTGAGGATGACAGCGACCGCTGGTGCTCGGCTCCAGAGGGCGTCTCCCGGGGGGGGTCCTCGGCCATTGAGGTCTTGAGGCTGTAGCACGGTTGGCTGCAGGGATAGTGCGCAACGCAGATCCCGATGGCGCATTGCGCGATTTATTTAACAGGCAGGCAGGCAGTCTGGTTAGACTAACGAGGCTGGTCGAGGGTGGCTTATGTAAGAACGGCACATGGCGTCTCGGCCGAGAGGAACGGAATGACGTCGTTGTCAAAAATCATCTAGTATTTCGTTCCTCTTTGTTATTCAATTCCATGGCCATGTGTATGATGCTATATACGGATACAATGCTTTGTTGTCAATCATATCAGTCGTCGCCCTCACCGCGCAAATACATGCGGTCGAAGCCAATGACCTTCCACTCGCCCGTCAACGTGTCCACCGAATAGTTGCTATGCCGTACCACGCCGTTCCGCACCGCGCCGGACTCGACCTTGCCGCCCGCCACGGGTCGCTCGATGTGGTTATCGCCCGCCTTGACGGTGAAGTTGGCCAGCGGAAGCTCCCATGAGTTGCGCGTCGCCACCGAAGGCGTACCTTTTTTTACCCGGCAAATCTTGTCAGCGCTTTTCGAATGTCGATGCCGGGGCTCGACTCACCATAGAACTGGGCCGTCGCCTGCTCTGGCGTGACGGTCAGGATGAAATATCCACGATAATAACCCTCCTGCCACTGCATCTCTTCGTTTCTTTTTATCATGCCTCTTGCCCTCTGGCCTACTCTCGGTTCTATGGGCCCATGGTGCCCCGTCGAGGAGACGGCCGTGCCGGCGAACTCGACGCCGATGGCGCCCTTGCCTGTGTTTCGATCGTAGCCGACGGTTCCGAGCCACGCGAGGTCAGATACCTGTGGCAAAGTGGTCAGCAGCCGATCGAACGATTCGGACAACCATCCCAGTACTGCATACCCAGTTCTCATGGCTGTCGCCAGCCAGGAAGATGGTGTTGTTTATGTTGTTGCCGTACAAGTGCTGCAGCGTACGGTTCCGGTTGGCCACATAGCCCTAGATCGTTGTTTCGTCTCAGCTCCATCTCCGGCCCGAAAAGAACAGGAGCAATGCTTACGTTCCAATCGTCATTGGACAAGGCGCCCGTCTTGTCGAAGACGCGGGAGAAGACGATCTGATTACCGATAATGCGCCATCGTGCGCCCCGCGACTGAGACTCGCTCAATGAGCGGTAGAACCATCGCTCCTGGCGCGATCCCATCAGCGTTCGACTGGGATCGTCGCGTATACGGTCGATGTAATGGTCGTTCCAGTCTGTGGAAGCGCCTCTTAGCCCCCGACTCGTCAGCGGAGGGCTGCTTTCGAGAACCTACCGAGCGTGGTGATACTCCGATCATAGTTGCGGGTATCGAGAATGACGAGGTCCATCAGTTTACCCATCTGGAATGATCGCCAGACGCGGAGTCCATCGTCCGGGTCGGCTTGCCTGACGAGAAAGAAAGAGAGTGTTGGCAGTAGCTCGTAAAGCTCTAGACTCCCGAGACTTACCGGATAGGCATCCATTCAAAGTATGCCCTCACAGCGTTAACCTTGCGGCTGTCGACCGTCACCTGTCTGCCGGTCTGCAGGAACGACTCCTCGGTGTTGTTGAGACCGCTGAAGCCGTCGCGGTAACCATTGTTGGCAAACTCTTAGGGCGTCATCAGAAATCTCCCATGTCTATAACGCGAATGTCAACGTACCGTGATCATCCCACGTCGGTATCCATGCAAACTTCTGCGAAAGCAACCTTAGATCCGCATCCGTACGATACTGGCCATGCCGAGATCTATAGTCGTTGAGGGTGAAGAGATAGGATTGAGGTCGAGTGGCTCGCTCGCCGCCGTCGGGGTATTCGTATATATAGTCGCCCAGGTGGATGACGAAGTCATGCTTATCCTTGCGAGCCGCATTGCCATACGCATTGAAGTAGCCGACCGCTGTTGTCCCCTCCCCGGGGTCACTGGTCAGCAATGAGTCCAAGCCTGACAGGGGAGGAAAGAAGAGAAGGACTCAGGCCATACGATAATTGCTGCAGGAAAAGACGGCGAAGCTGAGCTGCGAAACGTCATCGTCCGGCCCCGGAGCCGTCTTGGTCCGACCGACGACACTATGCTTGTTCGAATCGCAGATGGTGAACTGATAATGATACTCGGTAAGCGGCTTCAGGCCTTGCGCCTCGACCTTGACGGTATAGTCGATATCAGACGTCGTCCAGGCCAGGCCTTTAGCCGCGACGATACTGACGTTGGCCTCTGGCGTGTTAACATATTGAAAGACCTTCCACGAGACGCAGACGGGATTCGTATCCGCCCTGATAAAGGAAGCCGTCTCATGGCTGTAGAGCTGTTCCGTCCCGCGTACGGGCTTATCACTCTCATCCGACGACCACGAAGGCGCCACGCGCGTCCAGAGGATGACGCTCTCCGGCCAAGGATCTCCCGAGGCGACGCCGTGCGTGAAGTGAAGGTCTTTAGCTGGTATGGGTGCAGATCGTTTCAACGATCGGCGCGAGACGGCGTCGACGTCGATGCCCAATACTTCGTGTCGTGTTGATGGGCTGCCGTAGTTGACGTTTCCATCGAAGCTGGCTATTGCCGTCGTCGCCAGCAGAGCGGCTGCCAGGAGCCGGGGAAGCATAGTTGGTGCGCTTCACTATCACGAGTCGTGATGATCGTGTCGCACTCTGTTGCTTGCCGGGTCAGCTCAACTCCTTCTCTTCTTCGTCGCTCTTCCTCTCTCGCTCTTCCAACCGTGACAAACACACACACACACTCTCTCTCTTCTCTTTCCTCTCTCTCTCTCGTTCTTCCTTCTTCTTCCCCGCTCTCTCGATATCCTCCGTTCCCCCCCTCTCCTTGGACACGAATGCGAGAATCAAGCGCCACTGGCTTGGCCACGTGGTCCGGCATACATTGCGTTCAGGTTGGACAACTCACAGAATAATAGTAGAGCAGGATAGAGGCAGCAGGATTCGGAGGCGCTCTTGTGCATGAACATGCGTGTAAGCCATGGCGATACGAGCCGCAGAAAGCTGTCAAGCTCGTAGGAATGGCATCAAGCCGTCTTCAATAGCAAAGATATGGCTCCTCCCGTTGTCAAACGTTCCCGCCGTTCCATCGGCAACAAAAGCCTTGTAACTACAGGCCATGCTCTGCGGGAGGACGGGAGCATGGCATTCAGGCTCAAAGACAAATAGAAGGCCCCAGCACATTGACATTGATAGATAGCCTTTCTTGTTATTCCCCCGGCAACCTTAACTTGCCTGCTCCACGTGGGTGACTTACATGTCTCCCTCTTCCTCGAGGGCGTATCCCGATCCCGCTTAGACAAAGCGAGTTCCGTGGCCACCCTTGGTGCCTCTGGTTGCCGGCCATCATGCCTCATAGTGTCCCGCTGTCCGGCCCTCTCCGTAGTAACCGACATTTCACACGTGTGATGAATTCCATGCCTCCTAGACGGATCAGGCGTCGTGTCCGCACTAGCGCTGGAAGCGGCCGTTTATCAAAAGTCTGAACCGAGCTCAAGGATAATAGCTTTATCGGGAGAACGGAGGACAACTAAGTTTTGATTATCTCATTGATCATCAATGACACATTCAAGAGTAATGACCAGAGGAAGACGGCTGGCTGCCCGCTGTGGCGAGCGTCCCGGTGGTGCCTCCAGAGACGCTCATCATACCTTGGTTAAGGAGACGACCAATGTCTCGGAGAAACAAAGTACTTCTATTCAGCCCTGCACAGCATAGAATAAGACAAGGTGAAAAGCAGAGCAGGTCAGAGATCCGGTTCTGCGGCCCAGAGAAAACAAAGAAGAAGCACGGTCGTTGACTTTCTGTTTTGTCACTCACCGTCATGACCA
Organism: Ophiocordyceps camponoti-leonardi (nom. inval.); assembly: GCA_003339455.1. Lineage (NCBI taxonomy): Eukaryota > Fungi > Ascomycota > Sordariomycetes > Hypocreales > Ophiocordycipitaceae > Ophiocordyceps > Ophiocordyceps camponoti-leonardi. Next base: position 89,877 of record PDHP01000065.1, read on the forward strand.
AGCCGGCCAGGTGTTAGTCTTGCGGCCGCCGATGTGCCAGCACGTCCAGGTACCGTTAAGCTTCATTGCCCGATCGACGACCTCTACAATGCCCTCGGACCGGCGGACGCTAGTAGATGGATCCCTTATCTTCCGAGTCAAGTCATCGTTTCGGATCCCACGGCCTCGACCTACCTACGGAGCGCATCCCGGTGCCTGCGTATAGTCGAGTTAGCCGCCTTCTTCCCGTCTCGGTTCAGAAGTGGAACAGTAGTTAAAGAATCTTTCATATGACTGATCATTCCGTCATTATTCTAGGCCCTCGTGTCGACTTGACCTGGCGCAAGCCATGTGCCATCATTCTCTCGACATACGATCACCAGCTACACGAGATCTGCATCGTGATGCGCAACCGGTGAGAATGAGAAGTTGAGCGAGTAAGAATCTAGCAGTCGAGAGGTGATTCCGGTCTAGAAATCACAATAAAACAACTGTATGTGAAAATTCATGCAGTCTCCATGGAAGGTATCCTTGAAAGAGCCGAGTAAAGAGCAGTCAGTCTTGATTGATTAATGAGGCCTCAAGACGCCGCAGTCAGACCTCCTCACAGATCTCGTCGAAGCGACGGCATTTCTAAACAGATTCCCCCTCTAAGATTCCATTATCAAGCAGAGGTCCCTTCTTAAAGGGCGCAATTTCCTGAAACTCAAGCCGCGGGGGCAGCTCTTTGGGACACCAGTAGACGGTTCCATGGCGTAGCCAATGGCCGTAAGTACCAGGCACGTCGTCGGCGCTCTGGTGCTTCCGCCATAGTGACCCCAGGGTGTCGCCCATGACCCTCAGGATCAGGCCGTGCGCCAGCTTGAAGCCAAAGCTCTTTCGCAGGCACGCTTCGACGATCTGGCGCGCCAGCCTCTGGTCGTCAGTCTCCTGTTGGCCTGCGAGTGGCAGCGTCAACGACATGAGCTCAAACTGCCTGGGGCCGTTCCACGCCGTCATCTCGTTGATGAGCTGCGAGCCAGGCTTGTAGTCAATTGCAAAGACGTGCTCGGCCACATACTTTGGCCCGTTCCAGCCGTCGTCATCGTCCACCAGACCCATGACGAGGCTCATGGCCTGGCCTTGGACAATGTAGTCGCCTAGCATGCGACTGATCTCGTCTGGACCATAGGTCTTCTCTCCCTCAACAAAGGACATTCCGCTAGCATCCATCAGCGGCACGCCCTTGAGCAGCGGGCTGGCGTGAAGTCCATCGGTGTTAGTCCGGTCAGCCCACAAGGCGAGCAGAAGACGATGACTTCGAGCGAAGAGAGGATTGTCCCGGCCAGAAGCGAGGAAGTAGTTTGTCAAGTTACGATCATTCACGCCGCCGGCGTTGTATGACAGCACCTCGAATGGCGAGTTGGGGTCACCGACGGTCTCTCTCCACATGCGATCCAAGTCACCGATCTGCATGAGGCCGACATCAGCGTAGACCCCGCCGTAGCGGAGCAGCAACGGCCATCGGACGAGGTCCGAAGTGTGTTGAGCAGCATAGGCGCCGTCGATAGTACCGTCGGTAAAAGCCCTCGGAAACATCTTCGGGTCCTTGACGTCGAGAAACTCCGCCACGTTGAGCGGCGAGCCGGGCTTGCGGTTGACAACGCGCACGACCCAGCCCTGCCGAGCGAAGCGGCGATGCCAAGCTCGGACGGTCCTCTGCGTGTAGGGATGCATCTGAGAAAAGCCGTCATGCCAGAAGAACCATATGTTCTTTTCATCGCGCACCGGCTGCGGCGTAGTAAGAGTAATGTCGATGTCGGCGTCTGGTCGGAGGTCCAGCCGCTCCAAGGCAACGGCGCATACGCCTTCGGGCAGCGGATATGTTGTTGTAGTCATGATAGCGAGTTCAGAAGATGTATATCATGTGTTTAAACACCGAGCGATCGACTATTTATATTCGAAGCTGAAGCCTGGCATGAGTCACCGCCAGTCTTCCTCTGTACAGTGATGGGGCCTGTCTGAGATTGGTACAGTCAGACTTGATAGTTGACGGTAGGAGTCATCAAGCTTGGTTGAACGCCTTCAGACGATGAGCCTCTCTTCTGAGAGCAAGACCGTGAGAGATGGAAGACGAGCGTGATCAAAGCATTCCACAGCTGAAGTAATTTGAGTTGTCGCGTTGAGGCCTTGAATGTCGGCGTCGAACCGACCAACGAGGTTACGAGTCACGTGTAGAGCTGACGAGGGAGGCACATTTGAGAGACAGTGACGACTCTAGGGAAACAGTGGAACATGAATATGCCTATCCGCTCAGTCATTCATGAATAGATAGACCGTGATGAAGAATGGCGATCCGGTGTCCCAACTTGGTGGTGGTCGAAGTAGGAGTCACAGGGTGAGTCAGCAGCCGCCGCATTGCACCGTCAACGACCCACGAAGCTAAAGCAAACTGTACTAGTAGTAGAGAGAACCCGGCCATTTCTTCAGCTTCTATATCGGTATTTTTTGCGATGCGGCGCAAGAGAGTTAGGGGAGGAAGGGGCGGAGAGGGCGATGACGACGAAGACGAAGACGATATTCCACTTCATCGCAAAAAGCCATTCGGTACTGGACTAAAGCGCGGGCGGGTTGAGTTTGTCCCGGCTACGAGGACAGAAGGCGAGGGCGAGGGCGAGGGCGATGCTTCGGCGGCGCCTCAGTCGACGGCTCCCTCGGCCGCAGACCTGTATGCCAGCATCGTACTGAGAAGTCAAGAGCAGGGACCGCTGCCGTCGACGAGCGACGCAACATGCGACGTGTGCTCCCTCCCCATCACCAGCTCGCCTCGACAGCACGCCCTGTCGGCGGCTCACCAGGTCAGCCTGGCGCACTCGCATCCGCCGTCATCACTGGACCGGTCGCGCATGGGTCTGCGGACGCTACAATCGCAAGGTTGGGACCCGGATGCGCGACGCGGCCTCGGTCTGCACGGCGAGGGCGTACCCTTCCCGCTCAAAGCAAAGGCCAAGCATGACACCAGGGGCATTGGTGCCGCGACGCAGATCCAGGTCAACGAGTCCACTAGACCGGCGGTACCTGCGACGAAACAACAGCGAGCGAAATCGGCGGCGGAGGAGCGAAATAGAACCGCTTGGCTGCAGACAGAGCTGTATAGCCGCGTCGATGTCGAGCGCTATCTGCGTGGCGATGACGGGCACGTGTAGCGGGAGGAAGAAAAAGTTTACCGGCAGAAGCAAGTGGGAACGACTCCCCCATAACAGCCCTGTACCGGACCCGTGCCCACCCCTAAATTACCCCACTAATGCGCTAAAACAATGACGCCGTCTCAGGCCGGCATCGCCCCGCCGAAGCCAACAACTCCGACTTCCACTGTGACGACGCACGACTCGGTCAATTTGCTCTTCCCATCAACACCACCGCTGACATCGCCATCGTTAATCAGAACCTCTCTGCGCATCGCCTCGCCATCCTCTAACCGCAAAGCACCGCAACTTCGTCACTGAATCGTCTCTTCCGCCCTTGGTCGCTCAGCTCTGCTTTCGGCCATCAGCGCCGCCCTTTTTCCGTCTGCCGTCACAGCCCGAGGCGGCTTCTAGCCAGCCTCGTGCCCCATCATGGGCCTGTCCGTTATCCAGGAACAAAACCTAGGTCCGTCTAGCGCCCATTGTCTCCTTCGTCATGCCTCCTGCTGACCTTGAGCTACAAGTCATTCTCCAGGAGATTGCCAACATCACCCAGGGTGACGTACGTCTCCCCCTCCCGCCGCCCTCAGAGCCCAGCTGCTGACCGGCCCAGTGGAAATGCTTGATTGTCGACAATACTTCGAAGAGAATCATCGATAATGTCGTCAAGGAAGATGATATCCTCAACAATAACATCGCCAGTTTGTCCCCCCTTCTCTCTGTGTCGCCCTACTCAACACTGACTTCTCCTTCCCAGCCATCGAGCGCATCGAGGACCGGCGCGAGATGAATCCTGACATGGACGCCGTCTACTTTCTCTCTCCCGAACCGCAAGTCGTCGACTGTCTCCTCGCCGACTTCGAGAGCCGTCGGTATCGCCGCGCCTTTCTGCTCTGGACAAACCTCCTAGATCCGAACCTCCGCCGGCGCATAGAGGAGTTCCCCGGCGTCAGACAGCTGCGCGCAAGCTCCACTACACTCTTCGTCGACTTTTACCCTCGCGAATCCCACCTCGTCACCTTCAGAGATCCCTGGAGCTTCCCCGTCCTCTTTCATCCCGCCTGCAATCCGCTGGTTGCCAAACACATGCAGGTTCTGGCCCAACGTGTAAGTTCTGGCATGCATGCTTCAGCCTCGCTTGACCACTGATCTCTGTATCGTCCAGATTGCCGGCGTCTGCATTACACTAGGAGAGTATCCCAAAGTACGTTACTACCAACCCAGCAACGCCTTCCACGAAGCCAGCGTGCTGTGCTCGCATCTGGCGCGCTTCGTCCAGGACGAGCTCGACGGATACGCACAATGGGACCCCAACTTCCCTCCCCCCTCGAATAGACCCCAGGGCAACCTCATCATCACCGACCGATCCATGGATCTCATGGCGCCCCTCATACACGAATTCACCTACCAGGCCATGGCTCACGACCTGCTCCCCATAAAGGAATCCGACAAGACCACTTTCCACACCGTCATCAACCAAGGTACCCGAGAAGAGCAGGAGAAGGACGTTGAGCTGTCTGACAAGGACAAGATCTGGGTCGACAACAGACATCGGCACATGAAAGACACCATAGACAAACTGATGGGCGACTTTCAGAAATTCCTACAGCAAAACCCGCACTTCACCGACGAGAACGCCGACACAACGAATATCAGCGCCATCCGCGACATGCTGGCCGGCCTGCCGCAGTTTCAGGAGATGAAGGAGGCCTACTCGCTGCACCTGACCATGGCGCAAGAATGCATGAACATGTTCCAGAACCACAAGCTCCTTGACATTGCCTCCATCGAGCAGACCATGGCTACCGGTCTGGACGAGGATCAGCGGAAGCCCAGAAACGTGCTGGAGTCGACGGTGCAGCTGTTGGACGACGAAGCCATCAAGCCGATCGATCGCCTGCGGCTCATCATCATCTACGTTCTGTTCCGCGGCGGTGTCATCATGGAGGACGTTCAGAAGCTGCTCGCTCACGCAGGCCTTCCCGCCCAAGACGGCGAGGTTGTCACGAACATGGAGCTGCTGGGCGGCAAAACATCCCACGTCTTGAAGGAGACGCGCCCACCGCCACCGCCGCCACTGTTTCCCAAGGACCCCAAGGCGCCGCCGCCGAGCGAGGAGTACAGCTTGTCACGGTTCGAACCCGTCCTCAAGTCGATGCTGGACGCCCTATCCAAAGGCACCCTAGACCAGACCATCTTTCCTTACATGAAGCCGCCGATGGATCCCAACGAAGACCTCGCGGCGGCCCAAGGCGGCTCCCTCCGCGCCGGACGGCCAAACTGGGCCGCCGCTGGCCGTCGGCCCGCCGAGAACCGACCGCGCATCATCGTCTTCATGGCCGGAGGCGCCACGTTTAGCGAAAGCCGGGTATGCTACGAGATCGGCCGCGATCGCGGCAGGGACGTGATCCTCGTCACCTCACACATGTTAACGCCAGGCCTCTTCATCCGTCAGGTCGGCGACCTGAGCCGCGACAGACGACAGCTCGACCTCCCCATGGACCGGCCCAAAGCCCGAGCGCCGGCGCACCTATACGAGCGCTCGGCCGCCCGACAGCAACAACAGCAACAGCCTCCGCTGTCGCCCATGTACGGCGCGCCCATGTCATCCCGGCCGGGAGGTCCGGGCCTCCCCGGCTCCGACCCGAGGCAAAAGCGCCCCTCAACAGCCGGCCTACCCAGCCGTCCCGTCCCCAGCCAGCTGCAGGGCGGCGGCGGCCTCCCACAAGGCTACTCCTCACAAGGCCTGCCTTCACCAGCGAAGCCGGTCCCGACGCAGGCCATGGCCAACATCAGCCTCGAGCCGTCCGCCTCTTCCGCGCCCGCGTCGGCGACGGCGTCCCCCGAAGGCAAGGCGCAGAAGGAGAAGAAGCGGCGCAACTTTCTCGGCATGAAGAAGTAGGGCTCTCTTCATCCGAGGCCGTCGCCGCTGCTGCGGGCAAAGGCAGGTGTTCCCTTGCCGTGGCAGGGCCGAGGCCGCAAGCACGACTCATAACGCGCTCGTACCCCTTTTTTTCCCCTTTTACTCCCTTACCCGTTGGATATCTTTTCTTCTCTCCTGTCCTCTTTGGGCCTTTCTTTCGTCGCGGGTATGGATGGTGGAATCGGCTGGATGGATGGATGGATGAATGGCGCAATGGTGATGGTCTCGTCGTATGGGGGGGAGGGGCAACGGAGGTGTCTAGTTATGCCCCTCTGTATCTGCAATCCTTTTCTCACGCACAAAAAAGGGCCATGACAGATGGAGCCAATAGAAGAATGGAAGCAGAGGAGAGGAGAGAAGCAAAAAGAGATGGGAAAAGAGGACAAGGTCTCAACAGCATCGCGGCCTAGTATCTTCGGGTGGGCATACTATTCCCCTGAAACAGTCAGAGGGAAAGACGGGGCAAAGCAACGTCGACTAAGTGATATGAATTGAAATGGTTATGAAAGGCAATCAACCCTTACTACCCCACCCTCATATAGCGAGGCAATTGTGTCGTGGCATGTTGGTCAAAGACCGTAGCAACACGCGCCTACCTAGATACATATTCTCACACAGCCACGTATAAAGGGGGGTGAAGGGGGTGAAGGGGGGGGGAAAGACGAGAGTTCTCTGGTCTCTCACCAACCAGGTTACTTCATCGGGGGAATTTTCTTCTTTCTCTTCGAAAATCAGCAGCAGCAAGACTGCTCCAATCTAGAGCTCAGATCACCTTTTGAGAGAGGAGGGGTGAAAGGGGGAGTGAAGAGTCGCCGGAAAGACGTCCCAAGTCAAGGGCCTCGATAACCCCCAAGTCACGGACGGCCGAAACTAGCACCGCGCCCGTTGGACGGTGGAACGCCGCGTCCCTCAAAGGGAGCCCCGCCGAATGCGTGCGACTCCGGGCCGGGGGGTCCATTAAACCCACCCAAGCCGGGCGGCACGAAGCCGTGGGGTGGCCCGCTGAAGAAACCCGGAGGCGGCATAGGCATGTTGCGAGGCGGTATGGCGCCCATGGCATCCGGCGGAGGCGGCGGAGGCGGCATCCCCCCAGGGGGGAAATTGGGAGGGAACATGTGCGGGAGCGTCATGGTACGGCTGGGTCCGCCGGCCAAGCCAGGGGGCGGCATCATGGGTCCGCGCTGGGGTGGTGGTGGCGGCGGCGGCGGCATCTGTCCGCTTCTGGCCATCCATTCGGGAGGGATCTGGTCGAGACCCGGCGGCGGCCGCTGCAGGATCTGCGTCGGCTGACTTTGGCGTGGCTCCTGATCTGCGCCGTGGAAGGGCTCGTCCATCGGAAAGCCCGGTGGCGGCGGAGGGCGCATCTGCCGAGGCACGCCACGGTTCTCTCTGCCGAGGTACTCGGCTTCACGCTCGGACAAGATGCTCATCTGACCAGGCTTCTGGAGTTGCGGCACGCGCGGCTGCTGATCTGCGCGCTGCGGTTCGACGGCTGGTTTCATCAGTGTCATCAAGAACTCCGCGTTGCTATTGTTACGAGCCGAGCTGACATCGGTTCGAAGGGATCCTCGGCTGGACACCCGCTGATGATGTCCCACGAAATCCTGGAGCAGCTGGTCAGGCCGCGCAGGCTGTTGCTGCGGTCGAGGGGCTAAAATCTCATGAGGAGTCTGGGAAGCGCCGAGTGATGTGTCGTGGCGATCTCTGCCGTACTGCTGGAAGTAATCTGAAGCGTTGATATTTTTGGCCGAGTCCACGGAGTGACCCTGCGGCGGAGCAGCAAAGGGCGAGGGCCCAGGGGGGGTAGCGCTCATGCTCTGCTTCTGCAGCTTGGCCAGCAGCTGCTGGAAGGCCTGTCGCTCCTCTTCCGGAGCAGGGGCGGAAGTCACTGTCGGGCCGACGGTAGCGGGAGGCTCGTTAGCTGGCAAGACGGCGATAGACGTCGAGCCCTCGGACACTGTCCGTCCGTCGTGATGAGATTGGGAAAAGAAGGACGTGAACCTCGACGATTTGCCGGCAGGCTTGGCCTTGCTGGGAGCGTCCTTGGGCTGTTCCGACGGACTGGCCGCATCCAAAGCGGCGCCGGAGCCGCCGAAGGCCATGAAGAACTTGTCGGGCCCGGCGTCTACCGTAGGCTTTGATGCTTCGGTGGGCGTCTCGGAAGCAGCTGGAGCGGCGGGCTTGGCAGAAGTAGCGTTGCCGCTTTTGGCCGCCTTCATCTGCTCCATCCATTTCTGGAAGTCCTGCTGCGTGTGCGCCTCGCGCTGCTCGACTTGGGGCTCGTCCAACCACTCGGGATCCCGCTCATTCCTTTGTTCGCGATCGCGACCCCATCGCCTGTCAGGGGCACCCTCGGTTTCCCGGTCTCGGTCTCGCCAGCTCTTGGTGCGGTCACGATCGCGCTTCTCCGGGTGGGAGCCGTCTTTCGAATCGCCTGATCGCCAGGTGTCGAGTTTAGTCCGAGCAAGACCATTGCGCGGCCGTGTGTCTCCGTCACCGCCGTCCTTATCGCGAACGAAGGTATCAAACGGCCTCGTCGGGCGATCCCGCGTGCTGTCTCGATCATCTCGATCTCGGACCGGCCGCCTGTCATCGCGAAAGTTACCGCCCATCTTTCCGTGAAAGCGCTCGGCACCTTCTGCGCCGAAGCTCTTGCGAGGCTTCACTGTGCTCCAACCCTCAGCATCCGGGTCTGTCTCGCTGCGACGGAGGTTGGAGTTTCGGCTCTCACGTTGCCGATCTCCGTCGGTGTCGCCGTTTCGGCCTCGCAGACCACCGCGACCATGAGGGTCGAGCTCTTTGGCGGCTTTGTCGGCATCGAGCGCCTTGTTGCCCCTGGCAGAGTGAAAGGCCGTACGTGGAGGGCCGAAAACGATGTCGTCAGGGTCTATGGGGGTTAGCATGCGACCCAAGTGATACGGGGGGAGGAGGGACGAACTGGCGCTAGTGCGGGAACGATCGATGCCTGGTCGACGGTTGATTTGGTCCAAAAGTGGGTTGTCGTTTGTCCGCAGTCTATCACCGGTGGCCTTATTCTGATTGCGATGATCCGGAGGCGGGCTGTAGTAGGAGTCAGCAGGGCTTTTGAAGTTGACGACCCAGCAGAAGTACCCCATCCACTCCTCCGCAGGGGGAAGATTTTCTGGTCGAGTGCATAATGGTGAATCCCGCAGGTGCAGCAGAAAGGCTGCTGAGTATCGGATGGCCATATCAGGGCGGCGAGCTTGGGATGCCCATTTGACGCGAGGGCCTCAGCTCGGGAATGTTTTGCGATCTGGGCAAGAGACGGGCGTAGCGTATCGGGCGTCGTGAAAGGATAATTTTTTTGGGAGGCAACTCGAGGGCGACAGGGTAGAGGACAGGAGATGTGGTGAACTGTGCGTTGTTCAATCGATAGCGTCGTCAGATTCGTTGTCGTCGCAGCGAGGGAGGCTCTGTAGGTACCAAGGCAAGGAGGCAGGCTGGGGGGGGAGCCAGAGACAGGGATGGATGAAAAAAGAGCAGTGCAGAAGGGAGAATCACGCGGATGATTTCGGGCAAGGAAAAGAGAAAGGCGGTTAAAATGGAGGAAAGGCGGCTGTGTGACGTCGAGCGAAGGAGGAGAAGAGAGAAGAGATTTGGAGGCGCGAAAGATTGGGTTGGACGAGAAGAGAGTGGACGAAGGCCTGAGCGACGTGGAGGAAAATGCCAAGGTTGCGGAGGTACATGGCGGTTGGAGTACCGCGCGGCGCGTCGGGCGCCTAGAAGAGACAACGCGTTATGTACCGGCTACGAGGCCCCCGCCTGCAGCGTTCTAGGGCCAAGAACGCTGTGGCTTAGGCGGGAGAAGACCTCTATCCGTGGACGGCAGAGTAGCCCGGGCGCACCTAACGGGGAAACGACCGACCGTTAGGGCATCACGGCGGCAAACGTGGGTGGCGCAGGCGAGGCTTGATCTAACGAACAAAACACACCACCACTTCTCTCCGAAGGCTTTGGTAAGTACGTATGTACATAAAACGGCAGGCCTCTTCTCCCAACTGCAAGGAGCCAAGAAGAACCGAACACCACGATGAAAGAAACAGACGAAAGAAACAAAGCCAACGGGTTTTTCTTTGTCTGGTCCGCCGTTTTCCAAATCACAATATTAAGCTGTGGGCGCACATGCATCGATGTCGGTCTCCCGACACGGCACGTGGCTCAGGGCAAAGCTGAACTTTTCTTCGTCTGATGACTCATCCGGACTGCTTGATCGGGAAACTTGTTCGCCTCGTCGTCGTTGACAACTCGGAGCCCGACGCGCGGAAGTCGTCGTCTCTTTGCGTGGCACTGCGTGATATATACAACCCCAGCCTAGATGGGGTCTGAACGTAGTATATGTCTATATCTATTATATGTCCTTGTCTTCGGCATTTGTTGTCGGGGTCAGTGAATCAACTCCTCTCTCTAATGGACATGCAACCGCAGCTGAGAGTCGAGGCTTAACTCGACACGACTTGTATGCCTACCTGCCTGGCAGGCTATTGTTACGTGACAACGGAATAGCGAATGCGTTTGAATAGGAAAACCAAGGCCTAGGCACTATAACGTCGGAATTATCAACTCGGGTTTCCTCTCTTCCCGTAAGCAACTAGGGAGGAAGTCTAAGAGTCGCAGCATCACTGACCATTTTAATAGCGACGGTTATAACTGATACATGTACGGAACTAGGCCTCACGAATTTCACCCTCCCAGGCATCATGTGCTCAGAACCGTTGATTCAGCTTTCTTCTTCTACCGTAAGCAACCACATGGAGAGCGTTTTCATTGCTAAGGCAGGGACAGGTAGGAGAAAGCTACAATCACCGCTTCAAGCTTATCCTCATCTTGTATCCTAATCTTGTGGTATCGTCTTGCCCTTGCCGTGTTGCGGCTTGGTCTACGTTACCGCCTTGGCATAATCGTCGCCTCGAATATGGAACCTGCTTGGACTCGACCCCAGCTTACCTGCCACGGAAACCGGCTTCGATGAGCCTCTTCGCGTTATAGATAGGCCGCTTTTTACGTCATTCACGCAGCTATCCTCAGTCCTGGCCGTCTTCTGATGCGACGATACAGTAAAGGCCGGTATAGGTTGAGTCCATAGAGTATCTAGCTTATAAGCGTCACTTATATCCCCCTCGTTCTTCTTCGTTCTCTCGTTCGAAACTACAGACCAGATCCACCAACGGAAGTTCATATCTCGACAACAGTCACTGCAAATACATCCAGATATAGCCGGACGTCCACTCTTTTTAGCTATTTCCTCGGCTATCATCTCAATCATATCAACTCACATCCATACGCAGATAGGCAAAGCCTTGAGCCAAGACGCCCCGTCGCACAGCCTTTTTTGGTTTCTTTTTTGCCTTTCTTTTTTCCCTTTTCCTTCACCACACTCAACAGCATCATGATGAAAATCACGTCGACTCTCTTTCTACTTGCTGAACTGGCCGCCGCCAAACCAATCATCGACAAGCCTGGCGCACAAATCTCCGACGCTGTCGTGGAGGGCGGCAGACGTCTACAACTGGCCGGCATGCATTTCCCGGCCAAGGAACATGAATCATCGAGCCTCCCCGGCTCGCCAAGACGACACTCGCTGTCCAAAATGCCCCATCGAATGCCCGGGAACAGGATAGGGGTCACGAGAATCCCCGGTGTGCCCATGGGCCCTTGGAAGAAGCACCCTTGCTGTAACGGGTGGCACCTCGCAAAACGAGACCTCGAGTGTGTTCTATGCGAGGTGGCAGACGCCGAATTCGACGGTGGCGAGGGAACCTCGGGTACCTTGACCGAAGCTGCTGAGCAAAACGCGGAAGAGCCCATCAACATCTTTGGGGAAGAAGACGTGGCGGGGACAGCTGCTGAAGATTGGCTCTCTTCGGGAGAGCTGAGAAATGTCGCTTCCGAAGGCCTGGAAGGCACCACCAGGTCCGGAAGCCGATCAGCTGCCATCCCCGAAACGCTCGCAAACCTGGCCACCGATGACCTGGCAACGACTCTGTCTTCCGATACGGCAGCCGTGGCTTCGGAGGATGTGGCCGCCGCCATCGCCGCGGGCTTCCCCGTCGAAATGGCGGAAGAGGGCGCCGAAGCCCCCAAGACGAGCAATTTCGGCTGGAGAAGGCTGGGAGCCGCCAACAAACACATGCTGTATTACAAGCCGGGCCGCGAAGCCAGGAGATTTCACACGTCGGGACTTAAGTCGGCAATCATATTGAAGGCTCTTACGCTGGCGGGACCTTCGGGACGAGAGGGTCTAAGGGAAGGGGTTCCGGGCTTCAAGGCCTTTGATGATCTCATCTCGAGTATACAGGAGTATCTCTTCGGCGCCCAGCGAAGTGACATCGACGGGAACGAGACCAAGGCGGCTCTCATCGAATGGTTCAAGAGCATCGCCAAGGCTACGCAACCGGAGTTGACCTATCAGCCGAGCCCGTATGAGATGAGTTACAAAGAGAGGATGGACGAGGCGCGGAAGTATGAGCATCCCGTCCTCACGGCACTCAACAAGTGCATCCGCGTCCTGGAAGACCCCCATCCCAACTTCATGTATCAGATCTACCTGGAAGCCATCAACTGCGACCCGCTGTACGAGGTGCCCAAGGTCTTACGCGAGCCCGCCCCGAGCGACGATCCGGAACTCACGCCGAAGGAGAGATGCCAGCGCATCAAGGAAGACCCTCACGCCAACGTACTGTATCAGTCTTACCTGGAGTTGATCAACTGTGAAGAGCTGGCCGACGACGCCGACTATCGTTATCCGCTGTGGCTGAACCCGGGCGAGAAATGCTTCCGCGTCAGGAACAACCCCGATCCTCGAGAGGAGTATCAGGCCTACTTGCTGGCGCTGTACTGCGACGGCGAGCCTCTCGACTCTGGTAAGTTTCTTTGATCGTTCTCTCTTTCTACGAACCATCTTGTTCTAACCAGCATGCCGTCCGTTCTCCCCCCCCGTAGTTCGAGTGCTTCCAACCCTACCGCCCGACGGTCTCCCTCAGCCGGGAACGCCACAGGACCTCAAGTGCAACAAGTGGCTTCTCGTCAGAAACAAGCAGAACTGCACCAACCTCGCCATCCTGGTCAAGAAGGACCGAGACAGCATCGTGCAGTGGAACTCTCCCCATCAGCCAAGCTGCCCTATGCTTTGGGTCGGCCGTTATGCTTGCATTGGCGTCAGCGATGAAGAGTGATCAGTCACCTTTTTTCCTTGAAGACGGGACAAGGGTGTTTACATGTTTTTTCTCCCTTTGCGACGGAGGATCTGCCTATCTTGATTCTTCTTTTTTTGCTTTGTTTTTGACGACGGTTTTTCCTACACATACGGATGTGTCCGTACTCCTTGCATGCGGAACATATACGAGACCCAAACGAGTGCCGACCTCGTTACCTACTCTATATATAGATTCACATTTTCCATACTACTAGTACGGAGTACTCAGATAGATATGTAGATCCTAGAGATATGATCGGTAGATATAGACATGATCATACTATGAAGAGGTGTAATGTTGAAAGGTGATATACATAGACCAATATACACATGACATCTGGCCCCATGATAGAAGTGAAAAGATATACTCTCCTCTACGCAAAACATCGTGAACCACTTCACCCATCTCCATGGATCCAAAGACATAGAGAAAGCCGGCACGTACGACAATGCCGAGGCTTCCTCCCCATCTCCAGCCTCTCACGACCGACATGAGTCCGGGGTGACCAATGACGATGACCGTAAGCCCGCGCCTCGTCCGTACCACCTCGGTAAGGAAGAAAAAAGGCATCAGCCTCTTATGCTAGTATTTAGTGATGACCCTTTTTTAATAGCTTCGACTGTGTCTTTTCTCTCTCTCTTCTTCTTCTTCTTCTTTCTCTTCTCTTCTTCCTTTCCTGCTCTTCATATCATGGCTTCGACCAACTCCTCTTCTTCTTCTTCTTCTTCATCATCGCCATGGTCCTCGGCATCGCCAAGGACTCTCTCGCGACGGTAAGCTTCGTCGTCTGCGTCGTGACGGCACTGCTCGCACTCGTCGCGACGCTTCTACGCTTCGCCGCCGCGGCCCGTATCGGCCGGCGCGTCAGCATCGAAGATTGGTGCGCGCTGGCCGCCCTCGTCGTCTTCCTCGCCTTTGTGGCTCTCATCATCTACGGTATAGAATCGACCGTCTCTCCCATGTGGTTCCCTTTTATCCGCTGCGCTTTTGGAGGTTGATCGTGTTATATAGGCCTCGCCATTCTCGATGGACGATCGGTCTTTCAGCTTAACATCTCTGACATGCGTCAGCTGGGCAGAGTAAGGGGGCATCTCAACCCGATGATGATATGAGATAGGCCCCTTCTAACAATTCCCTACCTTGCTACACACAGATAATGTACGGAGCGCCAACCCTCTTCGTCGCAAACCAATGCTTCGTCAAGTTCAGCATCCTCCTCCTCTACCTCCGCCTCTTCGCCATCGAGGCCGGCGTAGTGCGATGCGTCTACGCCATCGCCGTCGTCCACGTCTGCTACTGCGTCGCCTCGCTTCCGCTCTACCTCTTCCGCTGCCGGCCCGTCCGGAAAGGCTGGGATATCTTCCAGCAGGGAACGTGCATCGACTTCGTCAACCTGGTCCCTACCGTCGAGTCCGTCAACTCGGCTGTCGACCTGGCCCTGGTGGTCCTCGCCTGCTTCATGGTTCGCAGGCTGAGGGTGACGCGTTCGACGAAATGGAGGCTCGGCTTCCTCTTTGCGCTCGGTGGCCTGTTAGTTTCTTTTCTTATGTCGATTTTATGTGACCTGTCGGGTTGGTTGGCTGATCATGGTGATGATGATGCTTATGCAGAGCCGGTGTCATCGGCTTCGTCAAGATCGGCATCGCCTACATTGACAACGATGGTGAGGACCCGAGTCGAGGACGGAAGCAGCAACCCAATTCTCACTGACGCATGGCTTTCAAGTCGGCCACACTCTCACTGCCATCTGGACGATCGTGCAGATGGCCGTCAGCATAATATGCTGCTGCGCGCCGACATACAAGTCCATCCTCCCCAGCGACGGGTTTCTCAGCCGGCTGAGTTCCCGTATCAGAAGCTGGAATCCATGGCGTAGAGCTTCCAACCCGGACCCGAATCTGGTATCGAGAAGCCTCCGGCCTTCATGTTGGGACGTTGAACGAGCTCAGTCGACGGCTCGGCTGGGCTCTGATAGGGGACAGGGCTGGCTTAATATCGACCGTCTTGATCACGGAGGCGTTGTCTGGATTAAGGAGCAAGAAGCCACTCACGTCTGCCCAGTGAAAGCAGTTGACAAAGAGCAGATGTTGGAAGCAGTGTAATAAGCCTCGCTGCTACATTAGATGAGTGCTTGGGCTGGGCTACACTACATCCAGCAGCATGTAAACCCAAGTCGGGCGACGGCAACTCTGACGACGCACAGGATGTTCAGAGGATTCCCATCGAACCCCTTCCTTCCCCTCCATCAACTCTCATCAAGATATAGAAATATAGACAGAGAAAGACCAGCCGCTGGTCGGCTTACTGACCTTACTCTACTTTCTTGTGGCATAGCGTACTTGGCATGTGCTTGGCTCTCGGCGAGCGCTAGAGAGAAAAGAGAGAGAGAGGGAGAGGGAGAGATAGAGAGAGGCCCTTTTGTCGGCCTGGCCGAGAGGCGCTGAGCTAGCGTTTCCTGGGTTCGTCTCGACTCGACGTAATAGCAGCGTGTCCCATCATCTCACCCCTTGGCTTCAGCTGCTGTGACGCTGAGCACACGAGGCTAAGATGTAATAGGCGGGTGCTGGGAACCATCGGCACGAGAGTGTACCTAGTAATAATACTGATCGTAAGAGTAATACTGGACGTTGAGAAGCATCACGAAAAAAGACCATTATAGAAGTGGGAAGAGAGGGGAAGAATGGTGGGAAAGGGATTTCTGTGTATGTATGTATGTATCTATGTATGTAACCCCTTTCAAGGCCGAAATATCCGATCCAAAGAGACGAACTGACCGTGAACCGTGATGCTGCAGATGCGGATGAAATGCTCCGTGGAGATGCCGACTTCGTTCGTCAGCAACGATGCAGAGAACGTGTCTTCTACAACACGAGAAAAACGACCAAGGGCCATCATGTCGTGATTGGGGACTTGGGAGAAGGACAGTTGCCGTAGTTGACCGTCGATCCGTACGAGGTCAACTGGAATCGTGATAGGAGGGCAAACATGATGATCAACCAAACCCTTTACAACGCCTGGAAATTCCCCCTTCCTATCACTGAAGAGAAAGGATATTATTCTCACTCGTCAAAACTCACCAAAAGCAACATGACTCGTCAAAGGGGTGATGGCATCGAAAAGCTCTACCCGAGTTACGAGCGGCCGTTATTGGGCGCTGTGTTTGCGCCCCCAAAGCCCCCATACGATGCCATGGATAAAGCTCCTCGTCGTCGATCACCCGCGGATACCTAAGGAGAGCAACAACAACAACAGCAGCAGCAACGACGAAAGAAAAACGACCCTGTTCCACGGCACAATCTCACGTCGTCGATACGGCGAGCTTGTCGAACACGCCTGGTCGCCGTCCTATGAGAGCGCCTCCAATGTTGGTATGTAGGAATGTATGTAGTAGGTAATATTGAGTCCGCTTCAGGTTGGCAATGGAGAGAGTGTAGATTGGCTGCCCTGTCGTCACGCAACGTTACCCGACCTCGAAAGGGTAACGCGAACCACGAATTCGCCTCTTCCTCACTGTCTCTCTCACTCTGCTGGCTGGCTGTCACACATAGTACATACATACAGGCTGTCGTGTGGCGTAAAGCCCGCCCGGACGACTCGCATATACGACCACAGCGACCCTTTACAAACATCGTCATCCTCCTCCTCTTCCTCCCTTCTCTTCCAGAGCCTCTCTCTTTCCCGTTCGGGTCACCCAACCTGTCACTTGTTCTACGAATACAAGGTGCCACGACAGCGAGTGAAATCCTAATAGACAAGGGTCCGCCTCTCCTGGAGAGCAAGTTTCCCCGAAAGGATCTACGGATACTCCGTACAGCGAGCTGGGTTGTACAATATTGCCCCCGTTATCAAGCGGCAGCTATCAGGTAGGTAGGTATGACGAACGGGATGCGGCCGCGAGCCAGTCAACGGGCGGCGTAACGGGAAGTGCCGGCGCTCTGGGCCAATCGCATAATGCATACGCCTAACGCCTTACTATTATATTGCCTGCCATCTCATCGTGATCCCATTGGTATTCGGCACCCCAGGTCTTTCTTTCGTCGTCACTTATCAAACTTCTCACTCTGCTTGTCCTTCTACCTATCCTAGGACCTAGATACCTTACTATCACTACCCATGTATCCGTACAAGGGTATCAATACGGATAGATTATACCGTGATGGGAAGTGCTATTTTCGTGCCCCCCTTGTCTTAGGTTTAAACCCCTGTCTCTCAAGGCCACGGTTATCTAGATGCTGGCTCTCGGAAGAAGCAAGGAATCGGATCAATTCGAGATCAATTTACTGGAGTATACCAGTATATGCACTCAATGGACGAATAGGTACTAGCAGTGATTGATATGAGGACCTGAAACGCACAGTCTCGGATACAGCCGACCGTTTCATTGGGGGCAGAATAAAACCGACGGGGGAGACAGACAACTGACGGAGTAGGGGCAGACCGGCAGAGAGAGACACAAACACAGAGAGAGGGAGTGATAGAGGGAGAGACAGAGAGAGAGAGATCGACCGACTTGGCAGCAACAACAGCAACAACGTTCATTGGGAACCTCGGGAAAAAGTAAAGGGACTTCTATCCGTGGTCTGGACCTGTCTCGCGGCACGCACTACGGTCGACGATCAGTTCTTAGTCTATCCAAACAGCCCAGTCAGTCCATGTGTAAGCCAAGCATGACGGGGGGAGGGGAGGAGGGGAGACCGCACTTGATTCTGTCTCTTCTTCCTCTCCGTCTCCCAGTTCTCCCACTCGATATCAATGCCAGTGCAAAGAGCTCTCACTCTCTCTTCTTCCTACCTACCTACCATACTCGGGTAGCCACTAGGTACGGATGATGACCTCGACCCTCTTCTCTCTCTTTCCCCTTTCCCCCTCCCTCCCCTTCCGCCAAAGAGCCGCGTCTAGGCGGCCTGATTGATTGTTCTTGCTGACAAGCGTAGACAATAGACGGCACTAGTTTCTATCTGGCGTTGCAGTCGGCCCTTTCTCAAGGTGACCTCCGCACATACCTACGTGTGTCCGTATGGTGTATGTGTACGGAGTATGTATGTGTATGTGTATAAGATGCTTGCTGCATGCATGCAACGGCGGCCGGGAACCCAAACCTCTCTCTACCGCGCCTCCCGCTCCGCCGTCAGCCCGAAACAAAGCTGGGGAATCCAGATCGAATGTGGAAGAGGGGGAACTTTTTACCCCCCCCCTCTTTCTTCTCTGTCTCTTCCTCTCTCTCTATTCAAGTTCATCAATATCACTGTATGCCTGTATTCCTGTATCATCAGGACGTATCATGTATGTATGTATGCGTCGCTAGGCTTTTCAGCTGTCCTCTCCCTTCTTCCCGGTTTCTGAATCGGGCAGCCAACCGCGTCAACCTCTTCTCGTATGATCGTATTCTTGACCTTCTCCAGCTCACTTGCCTTCCCCCCCGCTCTCTATCTCCTCCCCGCCCTCGTCCCTCTCCCCATCTCTCTCTCTCATCATTTCGAGATCTCTGCATCCGTAAGCCAAACTGTCTCGTACACGCTTCAGGCTCTAAACCTTTCCAGTCATGAGATGGATGTGTCGTGTTGCTTTGTTCAGGGGGAAGGGAAAAAGAAGAGGGGGGTATCATGCTTCTCGTATCTGTGAGGCGAGGCTGACGATGAAGTTCCCCCCCATCTCAGCGCTAGTTTCTGTCTGCACAGCAACTTGTGCCTTGATTATTATTCTTTGTTTCTCTTTTTTTTCTTTTTCTTTTCCTTCTCTAGACGCACCGGGGAACTTGGCGTGAACCAGATAGAGACCCCGTATGGGCTGAGATCATCGGCCTCCGTCGGATGGTCGTTGCACCGGCCTTGAGACGCCGCCTTCTACACGAGTATAAAAGGATCCTCTGTTTCCTCTCCAACTTCCCTCTTCTTTTTTTCTTTTCAGACCATCGACAAAACACAGAGCAGTCGACACCCGGACTCGACGCCAAAGATGAAGTTCATCTCTGTTGCCGCTCTCTTCCTGGCTACGGCCCTGGCCGTGCCTACGGGTGACACTGACAAGCACGACGTCTACCGCCCTCCTCCCAAGAACACTTATCCTCCCCCGCCCAAGGACAAGTACCCTCCTCCTCATCCTCCAAAGAAACCTCCTCCACCACCGGTCAAGCCACCCAAGAAGGAGTACCCTCCCCCTCCGCCTCCGAAGAAGCCTCCTCCACCACCGGTCAAGCCGCCTAAGAAGGAGTACCCTCCTCCTCAGCCTCCCAAGAAACCACCTCCACCTCCCGTCAAGCCGCCTCCTCCAAAGAAAGAGTACCCTCCCCCCTATCCACCCAAGAAGCCTACTCCGCCTCCCGTCAAGCCGCCTCCCGTCAAGCCGCCTCCTCCGAAGAACGAGTATCCGCCTCCTTATCCCCCTAAGAAGCCTACTCCTCCTCCTGTCAAGCCGCCGCCTCCCGTCAAGCCGCCCCCCGTGAAGCCGCCTCCCAAGGACGAATACCCTCCCCCTTCTCCCCCCAAGAAGCCTACCCCCCCTCCCGTCAAGCCGCCGCCTCCGGTGAAGCCTCCTCCAGTCAAGCCGCCCCCCGTCAAGCCGCCTCCCAAGGACGAATACCCTCCCCCTTACCCCCCCAAGAAACCTACTCCCCCTCCTGTCAAGCCGCCGCCTCCGGTTAAGCCTCCTCCAGTCAAGCCGCCCCCCGTCAAGCCGCCTCCCAAGGACGAATATCCTCCCCCTTCTCCCCCGAAGAAGCCTACTCCTCCTCCCGTCAAGCCGCCCCCCAAGAAGGAGTATCCGCCCCCTCCCAAGAACGATTACCCACCGCCGCCCAAGTACGGACACCCGAACTAGGGGACTCAGGCTTTCTAGAAGACACGAAGCGGGAAAGGAATGAGGATCATAGGTAGTTTCTGATGACGACGACAACGACGATGATGATGAGATAACTGGAGGAGATGAGCTCGCACTCTTTAAGTCTGTCTTTAAAGCATCACGAATTGAAGCTCGAGTTGGTTTAAATCTCTCGCCATCATAACACTCCGTAGCATGATATGAGCTTGTAGTCGTAACTTGTCTCTGCGTCTCTCAAGGACATCGTGACACAGTTGATCCGGGGCATCTGTAACCAACACAACTGATTCACAGACCCTGCCAGTAAAAAAGAACTCGGTGTACAACTCATGACAACTTTCTCCGTCTGTCAAATCACCGTTGAAGTCGTGGCTCGCGTTACACAACATGGGGGTCATCCAACGCTCACTACCTACTACCTACCTAGTACCCTTGCCCTGCAGACAACTTCGGTAAGCCCTGTCACTTTCACGTCATCGCAGACGTGGTCGACAGCCCGCTTCGGCTTCCTGCCGACGGATGCCGGGAAAGAATACTTTCGACTTGATCGGTGTCTTATTCCCGACCGACATACGGAGTACAACATGTATGTAGTATCCGTACCTGTAAGAAGGCACGCGTTCAAGGAAGACGTTGGTTGATATCTCCGCGGCGCAACTGACAAAGAGAACAACGTTTTGACACCAGCGTGATCCGTTCAGATACTCGTTCAACAGTTGATCGAGACATGACAAAAGGGGCTGCTAGGCGTCTGATCCTACAACTATGACAGTCCAGACGAATCACGTAGATAGCTGCTTCAATCGACTCTCACTCTGACTTCTGACACGCTTCACTGACGCACCGAACTCTGTATTAGGCTGACCAAAAGGGTCGCTGTTTCGTACCCTGACAACAGTATACATGTCCCTCCATATCGCAAACTACCTACTGCAAAGACTATGATCCGACACCAGCTTCTCCCTCGTGCACTCTGCTACACGCTGCCGCCCTTTTCCGTTGCCATCAACCAACTCCCCTCACAATGCTGCCACTCATTTCGTCTTATCCCAGCAGCATTGTTTGTCTGTGTCAATGATGTGCTTCCGTCAATAACGCCCGTCCAAGTAGTCTCCTGAAAAGGGGCTGTCATTATTGAAGAACGCCACCAACACTTACAGCGGGTAATAACGGTCTTCACCCCTTGCCAGAGTCCGCCGAGGTGGCTCGATCCCATCGACATCAGAAAGCCTGGCCCTGCCATCACCCACGCCGGCGCTAGGGCTTCTTTCAAAGATGTCCCGATGACTCGGTGACAGGATGTCCAACCTCGTGCCTAGACGAGCCGATCCTCGAAAGGAACGGCGTCTTCCTCGCCGCCGTCTGTCCATGAACGCTCTAATCTCTTCACGAAAAAGCCCCTAGCTTGTCGTGAGGTAGATGATGGCGTTCCAGACCCCCTGTAGCGGAAGGACGCACCCACTAGCGACACTGAGGCCGAAGCTGATGCGACCTCCGTTGGCCAGACTGTACAGTCTGTTGACAGAGCTCGGGATCCAGGTGATGAGAACGGCGAAACCGAAGATGAAGCTCGTACGTAGATAGGCCATCTTGACTGGATCCAGTCGCTTCAGCCTGTGAGACGCCTCATCGAGAGCGGCTTTGATCATGCCAAAGCAGTTGCGTCTCTTGGGCCGAGGACTGTCGGACGAGCAGATGGTCTCAAAGTGATGATTATGGTTACGCACGGCCGAGCTCTCACCGTGAAGTCCCGAAGCCCAAGAGGAACTGTTGGGAAGACCGCCTCGAGAGTGCAAGTTCGGCGGCGATCTAGGCATGTCAAAGTCGAGAGGCGGCAAAGAGGACGTGATGTGAACTTCGGTCACGACGGTTCCGTAGACGTCTTGGCGTCGCGTGAGACTCTGCCAGATGGTGTTAGAACGCATAATGGCCAGCATGGACGTGACAGAGGTACTGCGTGCCTCTTCGGCAGAGTCGAAGCCGCTTCTGACGAATTTGTTCGACTTCTGCTGGCCCTTCTCGGGCATGGACATGCTAATCAACTGATTCCGACGATGGAACACCTGATAGCCGACGACGAAATAGATGACAAAGGACAGCGAGATGCAGAGCCAGATGGGGATGTAGTAAGCGTAAAGCCGAACCAGACTCCAGTTATCGCTAATCCAGCACCAGAGCTGTGAGAGCGTCAGCCACGGCAGCAGAGGAGGCGAGAAGAGACGAAAAGTAACTCACGGTAGCGTCGCCATAGACGGGGCCACGGTCCTTGTCTGTGATGGAGATGAGGACGATGGCAGGGATCAAGGGACCCCCGAAGCAGACAAGACAGTAGACCCAGATGTATCGTCGAAACGAAGCAGGGTCTGCGTTGTGGAAGAAGACGAGATAAACGTTGACAGCCATGGCGAAGGACCACCAAGGATCCGACTGCATGAACCTGAGAGCGCCCGCATTAGTTGAAACAGAGCTGGAGGAGGAGGAAAGGGTTAGAAGCCTACCACTCGAAGATGAAGGCCTGAGCCTGGCAGAGGGAAGAGTTTTCTCCCTTGTGAAGACCATCGTAGCCCACCATGGAGGCAACGCTGGCCCCGGCATTGGCGAGAGAGGCGAAGAGAAGGAACAGGTTAGGCGTCGTGCGAAGTTTCTTGAAGAGGAGAAAGGTCAACACGATCAAGGCGATGGCGACCATGGAGAGGCCAGCACCGGTTCGCTCGATGGTGATGAGGCTTTCGATTTCCTGCGGGCTGAGGCCCTGGTTACTTGGATGGCGCAGCATCCTGACGCCAACCGAGCCTGGGGAGATGGAAGAGAAAGGGCAAACGGCGAAGGCGAGACGAAAGGGGACGAGATATAAACAAGTGTCAAGTGCAAACGAGGGTTGGAGAGAAGAAAGGGGAACGGGAAAAACGCGTTGACAAAGAAAGAATTGCCCAGGGGAGGAAAAAGAGGGGAGAGGAGTGAAATTTCGCCGCCAGCTGTGGCGTGGCAGTCGTTGTTTGCAGAGGCAGCGGGCACGTGATAGATTGATGCCTTTTATTTCTGGCATCAGGTCACGAGCCGTGCAATCTTTGATCGATATCAGGCAGGTAGTAGATAAGAAAAGGTGAAGAGAGGAGAGGAGAGGCGATTATTACGGCGTGGAATCTTTGCTGTGGGTGATAGTCGCACATCAGAAGAAGCTGGTTTTATCCGTCTTCTATCTGCTACTTGTTGATGCATTTCGTAGATCGACGGAATGCAGCCCAGTTTAATGTGTAGAATCAATGTTATATTCCTAAGGCTATCATCATCCACGGCCAAAGGTTTGTTGCCTAGGTATGATACGTTTAGGTCCGCTTCTCTACCGAGGAAAGGCTACGGAACTGTCCCAAGAAGGGGTTAAAGGCATCATTTCTTAGTTTCAAATGTCGGTGTAACTGGTTCCCTACTCATGACAGCAGCTTTCGCACCTCGTCATACCCAGAACATACTGCTTCGTCTCCCATCTCTCAAGTTCAGGCGACTATGCCAATCTGGAGTACTGATCGTGCTACTTGCTTCTTACTTGAAAAGTTGAGATACATTAATCTGCTATAAGTTCTTTTCGAGAGTGCTTTTTAGAGAAGACGCCGTTGAGTCTGCGACCTGATTCGTCACCTAACAACTTTGACCTACCTAAAGCAGCCCTCGAGGCGGTCCTGGATACCCTTCGTGAGACAGAAACGGATACGACCTCAAGCTTCGCTTCCTGCAATCCATGAGGACACGGTCTTTAACAATACAGGATGTGCTCACAACTTCACTATCGGCATAAACTATTCTCCAGAATATGCCGGGGTAATTCTACAGACTAGGTAGTTCCCAAAGGCGTTTAAACACCACGTTTTATGCATCACTGTAGGCAATTTAGTTGTAAACAGCTGCCAGTCGAATAGCTTTAGCCTTCAAGCAGAGAAAAGAGGCAGGTACGGACTCAATACAAGACTGAACTGCGAGATGTCGTTCAGCGTAATGCTTCTACCCCAGAAAATGTTCGAGCTGGTAACCCGTGGAGGACCTCTCCGAGCCTAAGCAAAGGATCTACGGATACGGATAGCTCACTTGAGGTCATTTTTACCTCGACAAGGCTGCTTATAAATCGTTTTCGTCGGCATTTTATCCGTCACACTCGTCTGATCAAAGAGCCCGCCCACTGTGTGCCTGTGTAAGTGTATGTGTGGTGTGTCACAGTGTTTCTGTTTGTGGACAGTGACGAGTGATGAGTGACGTCTGTGGTAACAAGCAGATAGCGCACGAAGATAGTGCTTGAGACCAGAGAGAAGTTGTTCTCTATCTCCTTCTCCCGCCCTCCTCAGGCGCGCAGAGATATCGAGTGACCTCAACTCCTATCACTCCGCTTTCCACCGAGTGCGGTGGCACGAGCCCGCCCCCCCTTTCCTTCCCTCCCCGGCTTTAAGCTCCGCAGCCCCGCTTCTCCACCCTTTTGGCGATGCCCTCAAAAACGACCCTTAAACCTAGGAGGCTCCAGGCATGGCCAAGTCGGTCTGCGTCGTCGGTGAGTCAATGTTTCTCTCGTCCTTTCCCGAAACCTCCCGCCCAAAATACTTGCCAACGCTCACCAACTTTTTCCCTCTTCTTCTTCCCTCCTCTTCTTTTCCCCTTCCATAGGCGCCGGTCCTTCTGGCCTCGTGGCCGCCAAGACACTCCTCCACAATGCGCCCAAGGGAGCTTTTCGCGTCACCGTTCTGGACCGGCAGAGCGCCGTCGGTGGCCTTTGGCCGTCGTCGGTCGCCGATCGGCATCGTCAGATTGACCCCTTGATGCTTGTGAACCAGAGCCGATACACGATGCACTTCAGCGACCTGGCCTGGGAGACCGACGCGCCTCCCGTCCCTCGCGCCTTTCAGGTCGGCAAGTATCTGCATCGCTATCTCGAACGCTACCTGACGCCGCATCCGGCCTTCGAACTGCGGTTAGATACGAGCCTGGTGCGCGCCGAACCGAGCCGCGGCGCGTGGGAGTTGCTGCTCGAAGCCTGCGGGAAACGGGAAGTCGTCACTTTTGACTACCTGTTAGTGGCGTCGGGACACTTTGGGAAGCCAATGCCGCTGCCGGAAGCCCTATCACCGCCGCAGTCAGTTCCCGTCATTCACAGTTGCCAGTACCGTGACCTCGAGAGCCTTCTGGGCAGCCGCCCGCCGGCCGACGGAAAGGTGCTCGTCGTGGGAGGCCAGATGTCTGGCGTTGAGATTGCCGGCACCATCGCCGCTCACATATCCTCGGCTGCCAACTCACCCGAGACTACCATCGCCGGTATCGAAGGATACTCGGTTCATCACATAGTCCAACGACCGTCATGGGTCTTTCCCATCTTTACAACTCCCGAAGTGAGGACGTCTGGACTCTGCGGACCCGTTGCCTATCGCTTGCTAACTACGTAGGGAGCGCGCAGCCCGATGCCGCGGCGCCGCCTTTTCTGCCTCTGGATTTCTCACAGTACAACTTCAACAACCGGTCCCAACCGCTGGCGAACACGCAGGGTCACATCGGGCGCGACGCGGCTGAGGCGGTTCACGCCTACTTCCACGGCAGCCTGGGCGGCGATCAGTCCATGTTTTCCCCGCTACTTCGCGTCGACGACGAAGCCAGGACCGAGCCGCCGTACCTGGTCGTCAGCGACTGGTATTGCGACTTTGTCCGATCCGGTCTCATCACACTCTCCAGGGGTAAGCTCCGATCGCTCCGGGGTTCCACGGCCACCGTCTCCCCGGACGGGTCCGAGGTGCACAACGTCGCCGCCGTCGTGCTCGCCAACGGCTTCGATCCGTCGCCCAGTCTGAGCTTCCTCCCCGACGACGTACTCCGCAAGCTGCATCACTCACCTCGCCATCCAGGCCAGCCACTGGCCCTGTCCTTCCACGGCACGCATCACCCGCAAGTCCCCGGGCTGGGCTTCGTCGGTTTCTACCGCTCACCTTACTGGGGCGTCATGCAAATGCAGGCCAGGTTCCTCGCCGAGTTCTGGTCAGGGCCGGGCACGCCACCCGAGGCGCTCCTTCGCAAGCTCGCCATCGACGACTCGGTCGACCACACTCTGGCCTTGCGAGACGACGCCCGCGTCTCGCAATTCCCCATGGGCGACTACCCCTGGCTGATGCAAGAGTTCGCCGAAGCCCTGTCCATCCAGCCCGAGGCCGCCTCGCTCGAGGGACTGCCGCCTCTGCCTCACAATGGACTGCCCCTCGACATGCTGACGCCCTCCCGCTACCTCTCGCCCACCGACGACGGCCCGGCCAGAGACGAGGCGGCGATATCGGTCCGGAACACGGTCGACGCCGCCGCCATCAGCCTCACGTCGCCCAAGTTCGTCGCCCGCGCCGTCTTCCGCAGCCTCCTCGGCGACTGGAAGCTGCGGCGCAGGCTCGTCAGCAAGCTGCCGTCGCACCCTAGCGGATACTTCAACGGAACCGCCAAATTCCTCCTCCGCGAAGCCACGTCCGACGGCATATGCTGCGCCAGCAACGGCACCACTCCGACGGCCCCCCTCAACAACCCGATCCCGGACGACGACAACGAAAAAGAAGAAGAAGAAAAGGCTGCCCACAGCAGCGACACCACCGTCGGACCAGCGATGGAGTACCTCTACGTCGAAGACGGCGAATTCAAGACGGACGCAGGCCTCGCCTTCCGCGCAACGAGGCGCTACGTCTGGCGCTACGACGAGCAAAGAGACGTCCTGAGCACCTGGTTCGCCCGCACGGACGACCCGTCCCGAGCCGACTACCTCTTCCACGAGATGGCCTTTCAGCCCCGCCGCGGCCGCGACGACGACGGCTGGAAGGCGACGGCGGGCCACCTCTGCGTCGAGGACTACTACGACGTCAGCTACGGCTTCGCCTTCAAGGCCGTCAACCTCTGTGACTGGAGCATAGAGTATACGGTAAAGGGGCCGAAGAAGGACTACTCTATCCGTGGCACCTACAGCCGCGAGACGCGATGAGCCGAGAGAAGAAAAATAAAGGCGGCACGATGGGGAAAAAAGAGATGCGACGCTTGACTCCACACGAGGCTTGTTGAGACGCAACTTCGTCTCATTAAAGCCTCTCGAATAATCTTAATCTAATTGTCGAGCGCGTTGACTTACTGCCTCGTCGCCAGAGCAAGGCAGCCTCGTCATCCCTCCGAGGCGCCAGCAGCAGAGCAGCCGCCCTTCCCGGTACACAAAGCCACGGCAGGAGGCCCAGCCCTTCAGCCGTCTTCTCGAAACAGAAGCACCTATCGCACCGGAAACCCCTACCTATACAATGCACACCCGAACCCTCTTCTACAAAGGAAAGAAGGGCGATTCGAAGGAGGTGGAGGAGAGGGAGAGGCTCCCCGTTGCAACTGTTTTCACTCATAGAAGAGGCAAACCAGTCGAGCGCAGGCGGCGAAGGGTGTATACGCTCAGATGTAACAAATTCTGCCTTATAGCCATGCTCAAGCAAAAAAAAAACCTCGTGTAGTCGACAAGCATTCGTCCTTCTATGACTTCAACGACGCAAGCTCGTTCGTCGCCCGGCTCCTCTTACCACCCGTTCAAGAGAGCAATCGTGCCCCCCGCCCTCAGCGAAGCTCAACGTCGAGCCTGACAATGCCGAGAACGTCCTGGACCAAGTCTACGCTGACGGTGCCGCTCATCCTGTCGCCTCGCCGAGGACCCGTTGGTGCGAAGTAGCTTCCGGGCGACGACCCCGGCGGCTCCGCCTCCAACGGACTGTTGCCCGCAGCGCCGTCGAGGGCCGGGGCGCCTCCCAGCCACGCGCAGTCGTCGGCCATGGACACGTCTCCGTCGCCGTCGACGCGCCGGACGCTCCCGTCCCGCAGCACCGCTGTCCGTACATAGGGCTCCGCGTTGCCTGTCTCGACTGCCCACGTCTTGGCCCAACCGTCGGCGCTAAAGGCCCAAATCACCATGTCGGGCGACGACTTTAGTGCCAGCTGGGTGAGGCGACGACACGTCGCCACGGGCTGGCCGATGATGTCGATCGGGTAGTCGCTTTGGCTTTCTCCAAGAAAATCCATAGGCTGGAAAGTGGTTTGCCACGTCCCCAGGGCAGACCGCGGCCGTCCGCTTGAGACCCTTGCTTGGTCAGCCGTAGCCGGCGCCGTGGTAGACATGTCATGAAAGACGTCTGGCGGTAGCGAGTAGAAGACGATCATCTGGCCGTCGGGCTGCTCCGCGGCCGTTGATGCCGCATATGCAGCCACGACTCGGACTCCGTGTCGAAGGTCGGCCCCGGCGGCGTACAGAACCGGCGCCGGCGAGATGGCCCCCAGGGGCGGTCGAAACCACACCTTGCGCAGCAAACGCGTCAGCGAACCGACCGGCGCGTCCGTCCCGAGACAAAGATGGCCGTTGCGAGGGTCGGTAAAGAGGATGTGGTATCCATCGCTCAGCGGCACCGCTCGGTAGTGATCCGTGGGAAGGAATCGCTGTCGAGGGAATGCCTCTCCAGGAGGTGACCGTGTCTCGGCGGTGCCCACCAGCGAAACGACGGCCGTGCTGCCGGTGCCGAAGAGACTAGTACTGAGGCCGTGGAGGATGTCGCCGATGGATGAGACTGGCGAGTCTCCCAGCGCCGCCGCAGAGCTGATGAGCCGGAGTCTCTTGGCCGTGTCCAGGCCTCGTCTCGGAGGCAAGAAATGTAGAAAGTCGCAAGGGGCGGAGAGAGGAAACCACCTGCTGAGATCCTGGCCCGCCAGCGCATCGACCCAATGAAGCTCGATGCCGGCGCCACAGCCAAATGCTACACAGTTGCGTTGCGGACAGATGGCCACGGATCGCGGAGGGTCGTCCGAGTGACAGATATTGCGATAGATGGATCTCTGGTTGGCCTCCAGGCGAGGCGAGCAAGACGGTGAACGCTCGTGACAGACACAAAGCTTCGAAGGGGGGTTAGCCGAGCTTCCAAGTGCTGTCGTGGCCGGAACCTTGGTGCCCCGTTTGATATGGCACACCATGCCCATACGTCCGTCCATCAGAAAAGCGACGGCATAGCGACCGGCAGACGTGTCCATGCTGCAGGCAATGATGCGTCGGGGGCAGACGACTGTGGTGACGGGACGCAGGAAACCCAGCGGCATGCCTTGACGGCGGCGCAAGGGGCGAGCCCACGACGAGCGTCCGGGCGGGCAGACGTGGTTAAGCTCGTAGAGGTAGGCGACCTGGCCGTGAGTAGCGAGTAGATAGCGGCCGCAGAGGCTCACAGTGAATGCAACGGCGCTGGAGCTGGGGCGATGCATCATGTCACCAAAGTCGGAGAAGCCTCTCTCGACGAAGGCTCGACCATTGGGGTCGGCGAGATTGCACTCGCGGGAAATCCACTTGCTCATGACATGCTCGCTGCTCTGCGTCGGCGATCCGACCATGTTGATGTTGATGGGCGACAGGATACGCAGGATGCTGCTCTACCATCCGCCCTTCCTGAGCATCTCGACGAGGAGCAAGTGGTGAAGGCTAGCGATGAACCAGGCCCGGCAGGTGTGACGGGCAGCGTTGAAGTCAATGGGAGAGAGGAAGAAGAAAATATGCTGCAACATCTCGTTCGGCAGTCGCATCGAGCTGGGTCGAGCTGTCCGACCTAGGTCGTCATCGTCTCTCATCTTTGCTCCCGAAGGAGGCTCGACTTCGCCGGAGACGGACGCCTCGACGGCCACCGATCTGTTCGTGAAAGCGGGCCGCTGCGAAGGGCGCCGCTTGGCGCGGGTGCCGGCGACACCGCGCGAGACGATGATTTGCGAAGACGTTTTGGCGGCTTCAGGAGGTTATCATAGGGGGCGAGAAAAGGTCTTGGTAGATGATTTGGAATAGGATGCAGAAAAGGGGGAAGAGAGAAACGGTGGTGAATCGAGTGATGAGAAAGAAGATCAATCCCGACGATAAAAGGTGCAAGAGGCGAGGCGAGGCGAAGGCTAGGATCGTGGGATGATGCTTAGGATGAGGTTTGTCGAAGTCTTTTCTTCCCTCTTCTGCCGTGCTGTCGAAACGGGAGTCATCATCACCAAGGACCGCTCCTGCCATTTCCTTCGAATCAGAAGGGCTCTTTCCTTCCTGTTACTTCCCTCTCTCCATTGCAAGGTAGGTGCCAAGTAGATGCACCTGCCTCGAACAAACGAGTGTCAGTAGGCGGCACAGACAAACAGCGTAAATCGCTACTGCCTGTCAATCTAATTTGTCAAAGGGTATAACCGTCGCATCGCAGCCTCATAATCCGGGCGGTTCTAAGAAGGTATCTTCATCAACGTCTCCTCTCCTAAAATGTACATGCAACATGCTCCCTTCCCTTCTCAAGCCGGGAAAGGCATGCACTCGTCCGTCCAAGCCGTCATATCATATATCATTTGCCTCGTTCTCATCCATACCTAGTTTACCTGCTACCGTCTCTCTGCCCGGCTGCTATCGGCCCATACGTTGTCGTCTCCGATGCCAAGCGATCGGTCCGCGTCGGGCAAGATCAACGTCGGACGAGATCGATGCGCTTCGGTCGCCGGCCGGTCTCCGGGTGATTCCGGCCGAGGCGGATCTTTGTAGATCCACGGTTGCGGGAGCCTGCATTCAAAGTCAGTCGGCCGGGGGACACGGCGGCGGATCAGGGGTGAAGGGGGGCATATCAGGCTTACGGTGTGACGAGGCTCGGGTTCACAAAGATCAGATCCTTCTCCCTGAACTCGTCCAGAGTGCTCTGTCTCCTCACCAACCCTCGTAGCGGCTGCGTCTCGTCGTCGGCCCCGGACCCATCTTCGGTCGACTGGCCACAGCCAATGGCTCTCAGCGCAATGTATTTGGTCAACGGCTCAAATCGCCGCTTGAAATAGTAGCTGTACCAAATTGTGAACGGTATCAGCGGTAGCACCGCCACCGACTGCACAAACGCCGCCAACGAAGCAATCTGCCCGATCATGACGACCTCAAACACGACCAGCCCGATGATGATGCGGAGGCATATTATGCGCCACGCGCCGCCCGTCGCGTGCTGGGGCTGATCCATGGCATACAGCACCATGTACTTGAACGTCAGGTGTCCGAGAATGAAGTAGATGGTGCCGAAGACGAGGATGGCGAAACCCCACATCAACACGCTGTAGATGACACACAGGTTGAACACAAGCAGCGCCGTCGGCAGGTAGAACCCATACTGAAACACGGGCGGCTTCTGCAGCTCGGCAAAGTCTCGAGGCGTTGACGACATGAAGCGGTAGATGGGATAGAGGAAGACGCTGCCGACCTCTAGGATGCGAAACGGCATCAGCCCGACTCCCTGGAGCATGATGAAGTTGATGTAGAAGATGGACAGATCCTCCACGTCGGCCGCAATAGCTGCTGGTATCTTGCTCGTGTCTTTGAGCAGCTGCTGCAAGACGCTCCAAAAGTCGAAGCCGGTGCGCGAGACGGCGAAGACGAAAAAGGTATTGAAGAAGGTGAAGAAGAAGTTTTTGGATATCACCGACAACTCGACGTCGCCCTGCGACATCATGCCCTGGTGGTTGGAAAGCCAGTCGTAAAGGTACGGCACGGCCACATTGAGCAGCGACACGACAAGCGTCGGCAGGCCGTTTTGAAAGAGTGAGTAGATGATGGGATGATGCGTCAACCACTTGGAAAACGACGGAAGCACCGTTTTGATGGTGCAGACGCTGAGCCACGACGCGAGAATGGCCGTGGGGAAGATCCAGAGAAGCGTCAAGACGGTGATGAACAGGGTGATGCCCCACGACTTGAGCCTTCGGATGCCGCGCGGAGAGTACGTGTTTTTCCACACTAGGTCCGACGGCGACGGCGATAGCTTGGTCAGGAAGCAGCCCGGTCGAGGGTCTATCCTGGCCTGAACCACCATCTGACACGACGCGACCGTGTCCATGGTCACCAGGGCCATGTCGGTAGCCTCATAATCCTGGTTGCGGGCCTCGGCCACTCTCTCGTCTAGCCGACGAAGCCTCTCCTCGTAATAATCCATCGCGTCGACCCTCCGCCTCCGCAAAGAGAGCGGTCCATACCAGATATTGATCCAGGGTCGGTCACCTTCGATGACATGCGGCTGGTTCGGGTTGCTGGCGAGGAGGCGGCTGCTGCTGTCTGGTTCTTCGGCGTCATTGGCGAGACTGGCGCCATGCGTCTGCGTGGAGTCGCTGTGCTGCTTCGTTACGTTTTGTTGCTGCTTCAAATATTTGGCCCAGGCGGCCTCGAGCTGACGCAAGATTTTATCGCGATATGCCACCAAGGCATCAAGTTTCTTCCAGTTTCGACACAGCGTAACAGAGTCGACGAGACCAATCCCCAGCCCCTCAATCATCTCCTTGAGCTTCTCTTCGGAACGATACTCGAGCGGAATCCCCGTCAGGCGGAATGTGCGATCGGTTATTGTAGATTGCGATCCAAGATATTTTTGTCTCAGCCTAATGATGCGGAAAGTCTCCCGGTTGATGAAGTACAGAGTCAGGCCGACGAAGAAGTAGGTGAACACGACGTAGGCCCACAGGTAGGTTCGAACGCGACTTTTGTCTTCACCAGATCCGGGGAGCGCTTCGAGTGCGAATGGTTGGCCATGGAGAGGACGTCGGATAGGGCCGTAGAGGTCATGGTAAGCGACCGAGGAAGAGCCATTGCCACGGTCGTCCCCGATGCCGAGTTGAAAGTCGCGGTAATGGGAGTTGATAGGCCAGAGTACGACGACGGCGAAGAAGGCCATGGTCATGAATAGTCGGATGGCCATTTTGAAGAAAGCCAAGAACTATACATTGATCTCGGTCAGCCACGTATGCGCATCCGATGATAGCAAGACGTACAACAAAGGCATCCAGCCCTGCGGAGGCCAGGACTTGTTCATCCGTGACCCTCAACAGATGAGGGATCCAGCCGAAGGACGAGTTGGAGAGGGCCGGAGGAGCCATGTCGGCATCGAGGCGGCGCTTGCGCGCAGAGTAGAGAGCAGGCCATCGAGGGCGCAGAATCTGTCACCTTGGCTTTCAGCGTCGCGCGGGAGCTCGAGAAAGACAACAAGACTCACGCAAAAGGCGATGAGTGCAGAGATGCCGAGGATCAGGGAGAGGATAAGCTGGACCTCGAGGTCCTTCTGGTTCTTGGATGGCGGCTTGACGTAATCCTCGGGGTTGCACGTCTCGTTCTTATTGGCCTGAAGCATTATGCCTCATTGCTGGCGGCTCTCGGCGGAGTCGCAGACGTGAAGAGCTGTGTGAAGCAGCGCGTATCGGGTGAAGGGAATAGGCTGGCGGGTTGTTGATGGATGGTGGATAGGGCCCTGGTTTTGAGAAATAGGAAGGTCAAATGGGAGTATACTAAAGTGACTTTTGGGTAGAGTAAAACTCCTTTTATACTCGAGGTATTCTTATAGCTTATACCGTTTTAATCGCCTACTTAAATAGAAATAAGGCTATCGTAAAAGGGCGTAAGGCTATAGCCTATATATATATAAGTATTATAGTTATAGATAAAGAAAAATATAGATTCTTATTATTATAAGAAAAAGGTATTATAATAAATAGTTTAGCGGCTACCGCTATTACTACTATTAATAGCGATAATATTCCTTCTTTTAATATTTATACTAAAAGCCTAATTCCTCTTAATAGCGCTATTACTTATACTATTAATATAGTTATTAAAATAATAAGTAATAATAAAAATAATAATCTTACTATTATTATTATTATTATTATTATTACTACTATTACTACTATTACTATTATTATTATTATTACTATTAATACTAATACTAAGGATAATAAGGGAGTCGATTATAAAGCTATTATTATTATTACTATTAATACTAATACCGAGGATAATAAGGGAGTCAATTATAAAGCTATTATTATTATTAATACTAATACTAAGAATAACGAGGAAACTAGTCCTAAGGCTATTATTATTAGAAATAATTATTAGAAAAAGACCTAAATTAAGCCGAGTAAAGTAATAGGGGCTTATTAGGCCTAAATAATTAACTAAATAAAATTATTTTTAGAGCTTTTTACTATTACCCGAGTTAATAATAAGTTATCCGAGAAGACTATATTTCTAAAGGATCTAATAAGGGATTTAAAGATAAATATAAAGGCTATTTTCCTATAGCCTTCTTAGACTAAGACTAGGTTAATTAACTACTATTAGGTTCTTCGTAAAAGGTATTATAAATTTATTTAGATAATTAGCTACTCTAGAGTTAACTATAACGAAGAAACGGGTAAAGTTAAGGTAAGTAACTTATAATAGGAGGTATATTTTAAGACCTTCGGCTAATAAGAGTTATAATTATAAAAGAATAGTCTTTTAAATAATAATTTATATAAATAGGTATAACTAGGTATTAAGCCTAATAGTAATATAATTATCGAGGTAGATAATAATAAAGGCTTTAAATAATTATCCCTAAATAGATTTACTAGGGAAGTTAACTCTTTTAATAATATACTACCCTTAATACTATTATTAGGACGAGTACCTATTATTCTAATACTAGGCCTTAAAAAGGGGGGGGGGAAATAAACCTTAGATTTATTAGTAAGCTTATCGAGGAAGAGGTCTTATAATAAGAATACTAAAAAAATAGCTATAGATATAATTAATAAAAAAATATTATTAGCTTTATATTAATTAGCTAATATAATAAAAACCTATATAAATAATATAGAAAATAAAAACCTAGAGGGTATAAGTAAAGCTAAACGGGCTATTATAGATAAAAAGGAATAATTTTCGCTCTTAGGACTAATACTTATAAAATTCTCGAGAATTATAACGAAGGATATAATAGAAGCGATTCTTTAGAATTAACTTAGCGATAATAATAGGGTAAAAAGGTATATTTTAGAAGAATAAAGGATAAAAATAGGTAATAAGGAGTCGGATAATAATTTCGACTTCTAAATATTATAGGAAAAAAAATAGAAATAATACCTTAGAAATAAGGTAAATACGAGGGGTAGAAAATACCTATTACTTACCATAGGCTTTCTACCCTCTTTTTTCTTCCTTTTTTAACCTTTTTTTTCTTCCCTTTTTAATATTATAAAATACTTCCTACTTCCTAAGTAAGGGATACGCTATTATTAAATACCCTTTTTATTCTTTCTAAAGCCTTTATCCTCTTAGCTATAGTATAAGAGTATACTTAAAGGGTATATAGTATAATTAATCGGCTAAATAACCCCCTTTAAATACCCTTAAATAGCCTAGGAAGAATTATTTTATTTATTATAATCTTTTTCTACCTAATATTCTTTATTATTATCCGGCTAATCCCTTATATACCTTAGGTTATTTATATAATAATAATACTAATCCTAGTTAATATTAATAATATACTCTTAAACCTTGCCTATTATTTAGCCCCTTATAAAGTAGCTTACTCGCTTTTTAGTATACTCTTCTATTATCTTTTAATTATTATCCTCTAGTTCTTTCTTATTAATATCCCTTTTATCTTTTTATAAGTTAAAGCGGATAAAATTCTATAGCCTTATTATAGTATAAATAATCTTAATCTAGTCCTTAAAAGAATATTCTACTAGGTTATTCCTTAGGATTTTAAACTTCCTTTTAACCCTATTAAATATCTACTCGACGATTATCCTAATACTAGTATACTATAGGTTATAAAGCTCCTTTTTATCCTATAGTATATTAGGAGTATCCTTTTAATCCTAAAAATAATAATAAATAGCCGGATATAGTAAAAGGATACTAATTATAAGAGGAATCCTAAATTATTAAGATAATACTAATTCTTAGGTATATTAAATCTCCTTATTAAAATAGCCTAGTAAAGAACTATATTATTTATATAGCCCTTTATACCTATTAATATATATAAAAAGGTATTATCTAAGCAAATAACTATAAAGATATTCTACGTAATATTTCCTTTCTAATTAAAAAAATATTATTAATCAGCCTTAGGGATAAATATAACTATATATATACTATTAATAATACTAATATAACCCGTAAATACTCTTAGTTTTAGCCTAATTTTAACTTTTATTAAAATATTATTAGGTTCTAGCTATTATATAAAAAAGGTATAAAGTTTCCTTATTAGGTCGATAAGTTTATAAAAAATAATACTAATAAAACTATATACTAATCCGAAGACTAAGCCTATTTCCCTCTAAGTAATATTATACTTATAAATATATAAAAAGACTATAATTTTTAGCTTAATTAAATAGTATTATAAGGGTATAATTATAGTATTTTAGTATAATTACTTATAAAACTAGGTAAATATATCCTTATTAAGGCGAAAGATATTATTAAAGACCTTATCTAATCCTCCTAGGAGGTATTAAGTAGTATTATCGCTACCGCGGATATTATTATCCAGGCTAATAAAACGCTATAATCGCTATTATTAATACTAACGAAAATATTATTACTATTATTCTACCTTATATTCTACTTTACGCCTTACTTTATATTTTTTTATTTATTATATAATTATACTAGTTATTATAATAATAATTTAGAAGGTATTATATTCGAGTATAGTATTATTATTATTATTTATTAATATAAATACCTATTTTCTATAGGGAAAAGAGCTATAAAAGGCTTTTTTCCTAAATAGCTCCCTAATCTTAATATTATTTTCTATTATAAAAAGGAAAATACTAAAATTAAGGATTATAATCTATTTTTTAGCCTTAAATAAGTATAATTACTAAGAATTAAAAGCCGAAAAGGGGGATATATTTAAATATATACAAAATCCTTCCTATCGTTCTACCTAGGCGGAGACGTATAGATTTAGTAGTTAAAAATAGCTTAGCGCCTAAGATTAATTATTTTTTTATCTCTATAGGGTCTCTATAGGCCGTAGTAGCTTCCTATTAGGATACCTTCCTATTTCTTAAAACCAGGGCCTAGGAGTATTATTGACTCGGCGAGGATTCCGTGCCAGGGGAACGCATCACAAAGCTGACTAATGAAGGGTCATCGCCACTTGGTGGCCTAGCTGTAGGGTACGTCGTAGACATTTGCAAATTGCAACTTGCTTGCAGACAACGACGCGGCTTTGATTCAGTTTCACAGTGACGCCGTATCAAGGCTTGTTTGCTCGCGAAAGTGAGAGTTTTGCAGTGAAGAGAAGCAAAGGTGATGTGTGTTTACGAGGGGAGCTGTATCAACTGCACGCGACCGAATGTGGTGTTGCTCTTCGTATGTAAGCTTCAGCTTTACCCCTGGCTTACAACAAAGGCCTGGACGGATGACTGCAGCCAGCCCACGAAGATGCAAGTAGTAAGAGATCTAGAAGCTGCTGAGTACCACTGTAGGACATTAATCTTCGATAGAGTAGATGAGCTACTGACTCCGACGCAAGGCAAAATTTCAGTCACAGCACGAGATTGAAGATTGATGCAAGATCTGTATTGAACTAAACTAAACTAAGCTGATTAATGTCCTTAAATTCAGGATGCACGAATAAACAGGGAGAGTGCTGTATGTCACTATCTGTAGCCATTTTTCTTTGATGATGTCGAGGATATTAGGTAGTAGTGTAAAGGGTGTGAAGGTGTCCATCCGCCTTTAAAGAGCCGGCGGGCTGCAAAGGAGAGAAGCGATTCCGCCCTGTAGGAAAGAAACCCCATTAGCTTCTTCCCCAAGCAGTATAAGACGGTGAAAAGGGGGACTCACGATCGGGAGGGCGCAGCATTTAGCCTCCTTGCCCTTCTCCGAGCAGTAGGCCTTGAACGCCTTGGGGTTGACAAGATCCTTGGTAGCTGCTGAGAAGTTAGCTGGCTGAACGACCTAGTGATGGATGGATAAGAAGTCAACGTACGGGCTTCGCAGCTGACATCGGCGATGCCGGTGACGTCGAGGCTGCAGCACTGGGGCTGGACGCTGCCGAGGCCGAGAAGACCACTGCCACCGTTGCAAAGGGGGCGGCGTGCGCCGTCGTCTTTGTTGTCCGTGTCCTTGGTATCGTCCTTGTCCTTGTTGCTGTCCTTGTCCTTGTTGCCATTGTTGCCGCCGTTGTTGTTTCCGCTGTTGCTGCTGCCACTGTTGCTGCTGCCACTGTTGCTGCTGCCACTGTTGTTGTTGCCGCTATTGCTGCTGCCGCTGTTGCTGTTGCCACTGTTGCCGTTATTGTTGTTGTTGCTGCTGCTGCCACTATATCCATTGCCGTTGCTCATGCCGCTGCCACTGTTGCCGTATCCGTTACCGTTACCGTTGTTGCCATTGTTTCCATTGTTACCGCTGTTGCCGTTGTTGCCGTAACCATTGCCAGATCCGCCATTGTAGTTATCGACGTTGTAGTTGTCGCCTTTGTTTCCAGACCCGCCATCTTCACCATCATTGCCATTGCTGCCGTGACGGCCATTGCCATAGCCGCCATTGCCGCCCTCACCTCCGTTGCCACCATTGCCTCCGTTTCCGCCGTTTCCGCCGTTTCCTCCGTTGCCTCCGTTGCCTCCGTTGCCGCCATTGCCACCGTTGCCGCCGTTGCCACCGTTGCCACCAAAGCCGCCGCTTCCACCGCGGAAATGGCGGCTACTGCCACCGCCATTGGGCATTGCGTAACCACCGTTCTGAGATGACTGACCATGGTGGCTATCTTCTTGGGTGGAAACCGAGTTATCAGAAGGGACGCTGTAGCCACCGTTGTGAGGAGCAGCCAAGGCGGTAGTAGCCAGGAGAAGGTAGGTGGGGGCGAAGAACTTCATGATGGATGAGGAGTGAAGGGTTATTAAAGAGAAATTAAAAGAAGTGGTAGTTGATTAAAGAACTGAGAAGAGGATGGTTGTGTTTGTACTGGATGAGTGATGAGGATGAAGAAAAGACTTGATGACAGAACGAAGATGCTCTTTATATAGAACTTGAGAAGTTGGCTCTCGAGCACGGAGGACGAAGATCCAAGAGGAAGATGAGCTGTGCATACTTTGCATGCTTGAGAGATCATTGAATGAGACAATTGCCTGCCTCTCCAATAATCATTGACGATGTCTAAAGATCCTCGCCGAAGAGAACGGACCATCACCGGGCTAGAGGTGACCATTCTCGAGATAGAGGCACTGTCGTCGCCCTCTTCCACGCGTGGAGCTGAATGCCATGTCTTACTGGAGATTCGTTGATGATTTCGCTGCTCACCAAAGAAGAGGGGTTTCTCATATGCCTGTCTGTGTTTGCTTTTCGCCGTCCACTCATCTGTAGCTACTAGTTTAGAATCTAGCGGCTGAGCAAAATTGACGCAGGGCGAACCACGCCCTGATGTCTGATCTGGTCGAGCCGAAGTTGCTTCCCTTTGATCTGCTAGGTTACTTCAACATGCTTCCCTCCCGATATACTCCCTTTTCGAGGGCTATTCGGCGTGCCTTTGACTGTCGCAGGAGGGCTCTTCTTCCGGAATGCTGGGATCGCCTACTCGCTGGTAGTTGATGTAGGAAGCCATCCAGACTTTGCAGATGGCATAGCAGGGGAAGCAATAGTGTATGACGGAGGTCGACGTATGTAAAAGCGAACTACTGCGAGCTATCCCTTTTTGCCAGGCAGTTTGTAGTGCATACGCAGTGTCTCCGTAAATTAAAGCCTTGTCGTGATATTCTGTCAGGAAGACATGCGATGACAGGAGGGAGCGGACGGAAGCTGTGATGAGTTGCAAAGTCCGTGCCATTGTGTGTGATGCAGCACAGGGCCCTCCGGACAAGACCATTTGACAAGCGGGGAGTTAGGTGTGCTTTACCCTATGCCTCGACGGTGAAGACAACCTTCTCTCAGTTTGTCTCGAATCTCGCATCTTTTCTATCGCCGGGAAACGGCAACTAATGCAGGTGAGAGATGGGAAACCTGGCTAACGAACACAACATACACAGATACAGACAACCGTCATCGTTGAAGACGATCGATCTATCAACGTGCTCCAAAGTTTGTTCTCATGCTGTAGAAACCCGCTTGGTGACTCTTGTGCTCTGAAACAGTGAAGACTGCCGATCCGTGGACCACTGTAACATCCCGCCCTTCGGCACAAGGGAGCGCATAATCCCTGCATTAATCCGTAGTTCCGGATCGCCCTCCGGGACTCTATCCATGGTTGTGACTGGTGAGAAGGGGTTGCACAGCTAACTTGAGACGGCAGAAAGGGAAAGGAGTGCCATCTGCATTAACTGTCCCTGTGCTTCACCAGTTGCTGCGACTCTGTGAGCCGTTAGGACTGAGACGCTAGATATCGGCACACAAGAAGTGTGCTTTGGACCTTTCGTAGATCTTTCGGGCTTTCATCATCCGCCGTCAAGGGCAGCCAGCCTGCCGTCTCCGGTCGGGCTCGCCCTTACATGAGAGCTGAAGCGGTGGCTTGGAAGCACTCAGCATGGGCCTCCTAAAGTCCCAAGGTCTTGCAACCAGACGGGAAAGAGTGACCGCATTCTTCTTCAGATGTAGGAGTATGGTGTTAGAGAACGTAGAGTCGATGCTTCGTGCTCGACCGCTTGACGGTGTCATGACGCTTCACTGAATGCATCATGCGAGTTTTCATGTCGTTTTCTCTTTGGTAGTCGAGCAGCTATACGTCATTCGTACGTCAGATCTTGGTCTTGTTCTTACCCACCTGTCAACTGGGCATGACTCTGAGTCCTAGTCTCCAGTGACAGCAGGAAATAGGGGGGATCCAGGGGAATAATTGAGTCTGACAGTCTTAATATCGGATTGGTAGTCACATGATCCCTCCTAAGTCGACTACGACTACGGATACAGGAAGCCGTCTAGGGTAGGTCCGCTGATGTCGACATGGTTGATGTTGTCGCAGGATAATCATGATACTGTCTATCCATACTCTTTACATATCGTTACAATTTCGTCAAGGGTTGCGTTTGCTGGATTTTTCACGGATCAGTCGGATTCCTTCTCCATGATATCTGGAGGATAATATGCACTGGGAGGAAAAAAGGTGCGATGTCGGACAATTCCTTAGCACAAACCATCCACAACTGCCAGTACATGTAGATATCTTCCTCTGAGGCGGCATTTATTCTCTCTTATTACGCCAGGGGCTGTTCTCACGCGTATACACATACAGAAGAAGTATAAGCTTGGCTATGAGGAAGCGTCGATAAGATTAAGGACGGACGAAAAACCGCGGCTCCCTCTCAACAGTTCGTAAACTGCCAACTTCAACTCTGAAGGCAAAGGGACTTTCACGATCGACTAATACTCGTTATCCGCTAGCCTCAGAAGACAGGTCGGCCCATCTCAACCTGCATATTGCACACAGACCTACGTGGCGTTATGCCATATGTGTGTACAGAACTTGACACGTCCGATCTCGACAGGCATCAAACAAGCTTTCCAAGCATCAAGGCTATCATACTCCGCGCTAGGTATGTAGTTACTCCCTTTCCACTATGCCATCAGATCTGTGCTGTGTAATCATGCATATTCACAAGTAGGTAACGGCGAAGCAACATCGAGCAGAGTTAGACTGTTTCACCAGTCGCCTTAGAGGGCCGAGGGATTATCTAGCGTCATGAGCGGCAGAGAGAAGGATAACGATGATCAGGCAAAGAAAAACCGACTACCTAGTATCAGCAAACCACTGCAGATACACTCAGCAAAATACGACTCGATAGTCGCCATGCAAGAGACGTCATGACGTGCACACGTTTCTTCCCTTCACGTACACACGACCCAAGGGGCTTCTCCCCTCGAGATCTATACTAGGCAGCCGGTTATATCGTCCTTGCCCCCTTATTGAAACAACAGTTCCTATCCCTTCAATTCGTTTTAGTCCAGGACTCTATAGAGCTTGATAGACCCATTTCACCTTATAGACCGTGCAGACATAGTCAATCGCACACGTGATCCGATGCTTCTCTGCCTTGATTCAAGGCCCGACCAACGCATACATACATACGTAGTAGCCTCCGACTTGAATGGCTGTGCAATAGCAATGCACTGCAACCCCCTGTAGATCAGTTCTAAGCGTAAAAAAGGCTTTAGAAGGACCCGACCTCCCCACGCCCGTTCGGAGATGATGCTTCGACGAGATAACCGGGCCACCCTAACGTTGCGTTCTGAACCGAGAGTAGAATCGTACGTCTCCTGAAACGGTTCTATAGCTGCTCCTGTAACTCAGCCAAAACCTGCTGAAAAGTCCTAAAAAGGGCAAGTGTGGAGAATGTCTCTCTCTCACCAGACGGGCGAAGCCGACATCCTCGCTCCCCTCCCCCTTTTACTCTCGGGAGGCTCCTTGCCCGGGTTTTTGTCTCGAATAGGACTATCTATCATGTTTTGCTAGCATTATACTGCGTGGCTTATTCGAAAGCTGTCCAAGGAAACTGGAGTACACACTGACTCCGACGAGGAATATTAAACGAGAGAGATGCGCTCCCACAACTGGTCCTATCATCTCAAGTTACATACAGTTCTCAACCCAGTCCTTTAACACAAAAGACTTCGGCTTTAATCCGATTGACATTCGTTCTCTACTCGATTTCAAAGTTACATATATAAAAAAAACAACCACAAAATGCGTTCCTACCTTCTTTTGAGCGTTCTGCTCCACGTGGCGCTGGCAGCCCAGTCCGGGGATAATTCGACGTCGGGATGCAAGGCAGAAGGCGGCAATTCCGGAGGCAGAGCCGGCAGCTCAAGAGGCGGAGCGGGAAATTCCACTGGCGGAGAGGTCGGTTCGGGGAGAGAAGGGGGCAACTCCGGAGCCAGCCCCGGGGCCAATCCCGGAACCAACCCGGGAACCAATCCCGGAACCAACTCCGGGACCGGATCGACGCAGCCCTTTGGCAAGATCATCACGAGCTGCACGAAGCCCAACTCTTATGCTCTCACCTTTGACGACGGACCGTTCAACTTCACTATGAAACTCCTTGACAGGCTGAAGGAGGCCAATATGAAGGCAACCTTCTTCGTCAACGGTGACAACTTCAGCAAACTTTCAGAGAGAGGGCCGGAGGTGATGCGAATAATTCAAGAAGGGCACCAACTTGGGTCTCACACGTTCGTCTCACTTTTACCATGACAACCATGATTGAAACTCTCAGATCTCGAAAATTTACTGACAACCATGTACAGGTTCCGGCACCCGGATCTGTCGGAGATCAGCGAAGACGAAGTCCGGTCAGAGATGACGCTCAACGACGCCGAAATCAAGAAGATCATCGGCAAGACGCCGACCTACATGCGGCCGCCGTTCTTCAGTGCCAATGATCAGGTTATGAGAGTCCTGGGAGACATGCAGTACCACATTATCAACGCCGACATCGACACCAAGGACTTTGACAACACTACGCCCGAAACCAACGATCAGTCGTTCGAGATATACAAGCAGATGTTCAACCAGGGCGGAACCATCTCTCTCATGCACGACGTCCACAACACGACGGTCAACCAGCTGATTCCCAACGTCATCCCTTTCCTGCAACAGAGCGGCAGACAATGTAAGCCCCCACAGCTTCTTACGTCCTCTCTACGCAGACGAAACTTGAGCTGACCCTTACGATGAAGCAATGACGGTCGGAGAATGTCTCGGAGACCCGCAAGAAAACTGGTATCGAGACGATACCATTAACGGAAAGGTCATCGAGGGCCCTACCCGCCGGTCCTTGGGCAACAAGGTCTGCGGCTGTGGAGCACACTGAACGCTTTAAGGGGGGAGAGAGAAGGGAAGGGGGGTTGTCGGTGCGGCGCTTCGTCACCGGCTTCTTAGTTGTACATGCTTCTGCTTTGAGCGGCAGGACTCCAGCTCACATGTTCATGTTTCAGGATACTTACGTGCTTTGTGTACATGCAGTCATCGGGTCAAGAGCGCCCTTTTAGATATGCCTCTTTTCGTCTGCATCTTTATGAGGACGATAATCCGTACATAGTACTCACACTACATAATACATACATATTCCATCTGAGAAGAAAGGAAGACACGTGAAGTGTTTCATGCTAAGCCAGGCTTGGTCTCAGGGCATATCTGACTCTAAGATTTAAGAAGCATCCCATCAAGAAGTGCAGAAAGGCTCTTGGAGGGAAG
This sequence comes from Ophiocordyceps camponoti-leonardi (nom. inval.), assembly GCA_003339455.1. NCBI lineage: Eukaryota > Fungi > Ascomycota > Sordariomycetes > Hypocreales > Ophiocordycipitaceae > Ophiocordyceps > Ophiocordyceps camponoti-leonardi. Next base: position 133,978 of record PDHP01000065.1, read on the forward strand.
AAGATGTGTAGTAGTATCGTCTCAAAAAGAAAAGGAAGAAGTGTCATGATCGCCTCGGATGCATCCAATACCTCGTCTATCGTTGATCTGGTTCTTCGGAATACCTCTGATCTTTGGTTTCTAACTAACTCCTGGCGGCACTCATGAGCACGGCGGAAGAGACGAAGGGATCGAGTTTCCAAGTATCGAAACCTGAGATCAGAGCGAGCCTCTCATCAACTGTAAGGGATGATACCAAGGGTTAAGTACCAGTAACAATGACTCGATGGCGAGAATAGGGGGTTACGTGTCAGGATGGTATGAACCCCCTTCTGTGCGCCGTCTCACGCTAGCTGCCCTTGGCCATAGTAGTGAAGCCCAGCGCAACTGATGGCCGAGTGAAATTCATAGATGAGCACTTAGATGAGACGAGAATCAGTCAACAGATGAAAAGATATCGCTTCGCGGAGGCACAACTACTCAGCTAAGAAGACTATCAAGAGGACGATGACAGGGGAAGAGATGTACTGCATATATGTATGAAATAAAAAATAACATCCATAACTCCAAAGACTTCCGTAACTCGAATGCAACCCAAGAATCCCGTTTCCCCCCCCCCTTTTTTTTTTATCAACATGAAATAAAGCATATACCGACTTCTCAACGCCCTCAACTCTCCCTGAACTCCTCGTCAATCGCACTCTGTTAAGCCTGAGCCTGCTCGTTGGCATTCTCGCCCTGGTTTTCGCTGGCGGCGGCGCCCTGCTGCCCCTGTACGTTCTTGTTGCCGCTCGCTCCCTGGGCTTCGTTGGCGGCGCCCTGCTGGCCCTGCTCGTTCTTCTTGCCGTTGGCGGCCGCTCCCTGCTGACCCTTTCCTTTCTTGTTTCCGTTGGCTCCCTGGGCCTCATTGGCGGCGGCGGCAGCGCCCTGCTGGCCCTGTTCGTTCTTCTTGCCATTGGCGGCGGCGTTCTGCTGGCCCTGTCCGTTCTTGTTCTCATTGGCGGCGGCGGCGGCGGCGGCACCCTGCTGGCCTTGCCCGTTCTTGTTACCTTTGGCGGCGCCCTGGTTTGCGTTGGCAGCGCCTTGCTGGTTCTTGTTGCCCTTTGCGCCTTGGTTACACGCACCGTTGGCGCCCTGTTGTCCCTGCTGAGCCTGCTGAGCCTGCTGTCCTTGCTGAGCCTGCTGAGCCTTCTGGCCCTTCTGGCCCTTGCCATCCTTCTTCCCGTTGGCACCTTGCTGAGCCTGCTGACCCTGATTTGCCTGCTGGGCTTCTTCCGTTCCGTTTATGTTGGCACTCTGGGCCTGCTGGGCCTGCTGAGCCTGCTGTGCTTGCTGGCCCTTCTGTCCCTTGCCATCCTTCTTCTCCTTAGCACCCTGCTGGGCCTGCTGGCCTTGCTGGGCCCCCTGTGCCTGCTGGGCCTCCTGTGCCTGCTGGCCTTTGCCGTTCTTCTTCCCGTCGGCGCCCTGGTTGGCATCGGCGGCGCCCTGATTGGCATTGGCGGCATTAGCAGCGCCCTTGTTTCCATTGGCGGCAGCGCCCTTGTTGCCGTTCACTCCCTGGTTGCAGTTGGCGCCGCCTCCATTGGCATTGCCCTTCTGGGCGCCGTTCTGATTTCCGGCCGCTCCCTTGGCGTTGCCGTTCTGGTTGCCGTTCTGGTTGCCGTTCTGGACGTTACCGACTCCCTGGAGGAGGCCCTGGATACCCTGGCCTTGGTTGCCGTTCTGGCCGCCGACCGCCCCGCCAGCTTGACCCTGACCTCCGTTCTGTCCGACGCCGAGGCTTTCGAGGAGATCCTGGACGCCGGCCTGGTTTTGATTCTGGCCCGCGGCCGCCTCATTGACGTTGGCGCCTTGCCTGTTGCCTCCGTTGGCAGAGCCTTGTTGAAGACCCTGAAGACCCTGGAGACCCTGGATAGCTCCGTTGTTGCCGTTCTGGACTCCGTTATTGCCAATCTGAGCTCCGAGACCGTTTTGGTTTTGGCCTGCGATGCCGTTCTGGCCTCCATTGATGGCCTGGCCTCCAATGCCGTTCTGGCCACCGTTTATGGCCTGTCCCCCGATGCCGTTCTGGCCTCCGTTGATGGCCTGACCTCCGATGCCGTTCTGGCCGCCGTTGATAGCCTGGCCTCCGAGGGCGCTTTCGCTTCCGTTGCGGGCTTGCTCCCCGATGCCGTTCTGGTTTCCATTTACGACCTGCCCTGCGCCATTCTGACTTCCCTGCTGATTGCCGTTGGCACCGTTGCCCGCGGCGCCGTTCTTGTTAACGTTGGCGCCACCAGGAGCGGGTGCGGCCAAGGCAAAGGTGGCGACTGATGTGCTAGTTAGCTATATGAATCTCTCGGAATGAAAGTAGTCTTGGAAAAGGGAACTCACAAGCCACGGCCGAGAGAGCAGCGATGCGAACCATTGTGATAGGCGGAAGTGAGTGAGTGATGATCGAGTCGATGATATCAATAAGTCGAGTGTATAGGAAACAAAGGGTTGCTTCAATAAAGTAAAAAAGAAGGGCTGACTTGTGAAGATAACCCAATGAGTGAAAAGGAAGGATCAGAGAGAAGTGAAGAGCCCGGTCTACAGGTGATCAAACAAGAGAGAGCAGACTGATGAGCCGAGAGAGAGAGAGATGTTTCTTATAGTTCCCTTCGTACAACTAAAGATTTTTCATCCCAGGGGTTCATCTCGAGCTCGAACGAGTTTCCTCGGACCCCCCCCAATCTGCAAAACGGTGGTGGGCAGTTTCTTTCGCCTTCGGGGTGTGTCCAAGCGTTGTTTCCCCTGGACGAGTTTCTCCGGCCTTGCATCTTGTTCTAAATCGATAGGAAGGGGATGAAACTGGTTGTGATTTCGTCTAGGTCTCGTCTACTATTCTCCAGTCTGTGCGGAAACGTAAGCGATGTGTTCCTGAAGTTGTGTGTGTGTGTGTGTGTGTAAGTGTGCGTGCTATGGTGAAGATGTTAGTCTATCTGACAACTACCCTGCTTCACAGAGCTTTGCTAGGTAGGTTCCCAATAGCTCTTGCGGCAGATCGGCCCGGCCGAAGTCCTTCGTCGGAACAACGTACCTGTTTTCTTCTCTTGCGCCTTCGGATCCCCTGCGCCCCGATAACTTTCTTTATAGCGCTATGCTGTTTGCGGTTCCGTTACATGTTTCTATACCAACGCCACCAGCTGAAACAAGCACGGCACTGATCTCGTCTATAACTATTACCTTCGTAGTCTCAGTCGTGGTGTGTCCCATGGTAATGGTATAGAATGGACTATTTTTAGATGGTGATGTAGGGCTGATCAGGGCCGATGGTGTTGCACACTAAGAAAGGACTGCTCGGTGCGACAGTCACAATATCGAACGCGTTGAATAAGACCCATCTCTTTCAGCTATGGACTCTGTGTATAGATTAGTGGTTGAAGCACTTCGCCGTTTGATATTGAATAGACGTTTAAGCAGTTTCGTCTTCTCCTCATTCAATAAATGCCATGGTGGGATGCCAATAGAGGAAACCTGCTGATCTAGGCACGGACTCTCCTGCTCAAACAAAACCCCTGATTGTGGACGATGGGCTATAGCAGAGGCGAGATCATCAGAGGCAGGGGCAACGTTACCACTGAGTGACTCTACAGGGGCCAAGATGAAAACGCTTCGTAAGAGAAACAAGAGTCCCTTGATCCACGAAACCCGTGCTCTATACCTTTATTGAGCTGGTACTTTTCGAAACATTGGTCCGGACCAGAGCTTCAGTTTTCTTGCTAAGAAATGACGAAGATGAGAACTACAAACTGTGAGGCTGTCTGCTTCCTGGGCCAACTACGCCTTGAAAATGACCCTGAAGTAGCCACACTGAGAAGAGCTGCTTGCACAACACTCATAAGTACGACGCCGTGAACGGGGAAAAAGAACCCCGCTCTTGTCATCGCCGATCTTCGACGACGATGTCGGATACAAAGCCGAGTTATAATAATTCAAGCCTTATTCATCTCACTTTCGAAAGTTTCCCCTTCGGACGGAATTCCCCGAGAGGGCTGTGGAAAAAGCTATAAAGCCAAGACAGAAAGGCTTGTCGTACATAGTTGCGTCTACCAGGTTGGTGGTGACAGAAGGCGTCGAAACCTTGACCGAGTAGCGGCAGACTTTGCGAGAGGAAACAGAAAGGGGGATGGGGGGGACCCTTGAAGCCGTAAAGCAGGTTACCTAGATATTCTTGACTCGCTAAGGGTTGCAGTGTTCCATCAGCTGGTTGTTTCCACGACCAAGAAGCGAGGCCCTTTTTTGCCCAGACCAGACGAGAAAGCTTTCCATTGAAGTCAGCCTTGGTAGGCCAGAATGTGAGACTCAAAAGGTCCTGTCCATCTCGTGCCTGTATGTATGCCTAGAGAGCGTCATCGATGGTAGCAGCAAAATGCTTATGCCCTTTAACCACCGGTCGAAGAGACGTCCTGTAGGTAAACACATAGAAGAAACTTGTGTTCACATTCAAAGAAGGCTACTTCTCTAAACTTTTGCTAATATCCTAGGCTCCTCCAGCTATCACCGGGAGAAACATGATGGTGATTAAGCAGAGCTTAGGAGCTTCTCGTTGATTCTACTTACGACGTAGTCAATGCGGATACAGACTGTGCCTACCTAGTACCTAGTTACCTATGTAGCCCAATATATTCTCACAACCTCCTCTACCTCAGGTATCAGGCATGAAACTCCTATATATAGTCGACGAGTTCTGAACATAGTCCGTGCGGACTCGGGCAGAAAGGCTTAGTTGCTGGCCTGATTGTAGCTCGGGGCAATATCGAAACGAAGGGAGGGAGTTTGATACGGAGAAACGCAGGAGCCTATTCATGCGACGATGCGAGAGAAGACGTTGTGAATTTACATGGTTATTATCAACGTGAACCCTTTTTATATCGGACACGTGGCTAGTGAAAAGGGAGAGTTGGCTGAGTGGCAAGCCACGTTTCGACCACCATCTATCGAGATGTGCCCTGAGGTGAACCTATGACCTTGAGAGATAACTACTTGCGTGTAGATGGGAAGAGACAATTAATATTCTCATCTATTCACGAGCTGGTGACCCGAATTACTGCTGTATTGCGAAGACGATATCTTATCGCCGGATCCATCTCTCCGTTCTCGTGTCCTTCGTCTTCTTCTCTTCTCTTCTTTCTCTTGTCGGATTCCTGCCTCGTCTATTCTTCCTCTTTCCTCTATCTTCCATCATCTCTTGCTTCAAAATCCTCGGGGACGCCTTTCCCGAATAAAGTCGGCATATCATCACGGCTAAAGGACGTCCAAGCCCGTTGCCAAGTCTCTGCGATTACCTCGCGTTCGCAGAAGACCCCGTGAGTACCAGGTTGATAACAGCTAATTATACCCAATGCCGATATCGTTACCGTAGAACTATTCATCGCGCGAATTAGATGATATCTTATTGCTTACAACGGTCCATGCATCGCCAACACGCGTATCAACTTGTACAATGGCCAACTAGCGAGGCCTCAACTACCTACAACCAAACATCTCGGATCGTATGACGACAGCACGCCGTTGCCTACGTCTATTGAGACTGTTTGCAGGTGGCAATATGGCGGCAGGTTCAGCTACGTATACGGTGAGGATATGGCATGAGTCTCTTTGCCTTGATTCAAACGAAAGCCACATATGTAAATGGGAACACACCAACATACCTAGTATGTATAAAGTGGTTAACCGACATGGGTATACAGGTAGGTTGTGAAGAGTTGCAATAACGGGAGAGAGCCCGGATAATCCGCATTGATTCAAGTCGAGGCCGCGGACGAGTCAACCTGTTCGAAAATAGTCTTGCTATTTCAAGAACCGGCCTCGCCATTTCGGGCCTCAGTCTCGCCCCTTCAGGACACATTTACGATGACTCCCGTCTTCTAACTCAATGAATTATAGGTCGACTTCCACTCTATTACTAGCTCCTTAAGACTCAATGAGCGATATATGTACATACATATCGGACATAGAAGAATCCCCCATCGGCACAAGGTTCACCTCCTTCGATCTACACGGGTACTATAAAGACAAGTATATGCATATAAAGTACCTAACAAGGGAGTAAAAAAAAAATGAGCAAAGCAAAGAGTTCAGCTTGAGCAAAAAAACTCTCCGTGAAATCCTCTTCGTCCCTTCGGAGTGTCTGATATAGAGCTCTCGGTTTGCGCTCCCAGAGCAGGCATCTCTGGCGAAACTGACTGAGATCGAGATAATAGTATGACCATCCCCCCCGGTGTCATGTCTTCGGAGCAACAAAGAAGAAATAGCTACTGGATTATCATTCTCTCGAGAGAGAGAAAATTAAAAAAGGACGCACCAAAGACCGGCACAAGATTCGAGACGATGTAAACAACAACTCGCATCGCGGAGAGGAAGGCCCATAAGCATCATATTATGCTATTGACTTCGAGAATCTTCGGAAGCTATGGGAAGAGCAATAAATATAAGCTCCGAGCCCGCCGACGACTTCATCGAGACTTACTAGCCATCATCGTCTGCCTAGTACTTATTCAGCTTGTTATTCCTCCCTCGAAGTCGACTGGATAGCTTTCCTTGAGGTTTCCTTATCGTCTCAAAACAATGCAGCTTACACTCATTTCGGTTACCATCACCCTGATCATCGGCCTGGACAGCGTCGTCGCGGCACCCCGGCGACAGGTCGACTTGAATACTAGCTGTCGAGGTCCACTCTGTGCTCACGACAGCACAAGAGCTCATGATTCAGCACACGAAAGATCCGCCGTGCCCGAGACGGACAGCAGTGACGAGGTCGACAGCATTGCTCAACTGGATAGACGGTCCGAGACCCACAAGATCAATGCCGCGACGGACCTCGACGTCGACATCGATAACCAGAGATATGCAATGCTTCTCTCGAGGCCAACGAGAGCAAGCAGGATCGACGACGGGGCGATGGCGCAGATGGCCGTTCGCAGTCGTACGAAAGGGCGGAAAACCACGAAATCGGCTGGGAATCTAGAAGGAGGAGGAGGAGGAGGAGGAGTAGGAGGAGGAGGAGGCGTGAAGACAGCTGGCACAGAGACCTTTGCCATCTTCGACGATGGTGCATCCAAAGATTGGCCCCCTCCTCACTGGAAGAAGCCCAAGGATCCGGAATTCGGTGACATGATAATCACGCCTCACGGAGAAGGAAGCGTCGACATGAAGACGTCCACCGTTTTGAAATCCTGGACCCTCGAAGGCATCGGTTCAGGTACTCGGCCAGCCTCGCGGGAACAGGCGTCCGAGGAACCCGGCTTCATCAGCCCTCACGGCGAGGGAATCCTCGGCATGAAGACCTATAGTCTTTTGAAGTCGGAGAATCTAGACGACAGTGGCTCCAGTACGACGCCGCTCATCCGCGAGAGCAAGCTCACGGACCCCGTTTTTGGTATCCCGGGGGGAGACATGGTCAGCCCTCACGGCGAAGGAAGCGTCGGCATGGATTTCGATGATGAAGAATGGGAGCCGCAAACACAAGAAACGGCTGTTGAGGAGTCTCAAGCTATTTATCATAGAGGTGATAGTCTTCGATCCAATTCCGCTCCCGAGGCCAACGTTGCTCAGTCCCGAGCCATGGACAAGGTTGTCGTCCTTGCTTCACCCCGAGTACTGGTCAAGTTCGTCCCCGCCTCGAAGAAACTAGCCTCTGTTCATCCCGGAGTCATGAGTTAATAACCTATCACCAAGGTGCTCGGCGGATATCCGGACGGAGAGATCGACAAGAAGAGGGTCATCACTTCCATACACATGTGAAGAATGGCGGCAGTCGAACGACTTTATGAAGTTATACAACCCACACACGGCTTTTTCTAGACCTTTTCTTGTTCAGTTTATCAGTGTGCGCAATCCGAGCGGAGGAGTTGGGGATAGTCTTCGGGATAGCTGAGATAGAAGGGGACGGAGTATACGGAAAACATCAAGGAATTAGACAAGGGGGAAAAAAAGCAGCTCTCGAAAAAGAAAAAGAAAGAGTTTACCTCGTACAGGAGACAGAGGATATGCAGAACTCAAGAGCGTGACGAGAAAGTGGTCATGAAGAAAAAGAGTGGCCCAAGGAGATCGAGAATGCAGGAGGAAAGGAGGCTCGAAAAGAGCAGACACGAGCATATGTATACTAAACAAAAAAAAAAATAATATAAAAGAGGAAGTGAAGCGGATAGAGCCTCTGAGTATTGGTTCGCCTATGTTCGAAGGGTGGTGTGCCAAAACATCCCCCCCCCCCCCCTAACTTGTCGCCCATCGTGATGACGCAGCAGTCGTACCACGGCTCAACATGGCTGGGAAAACGTATTGTACTATGTATGTATACGTCCATACACTCTTCGATTACGAGGACGGCATTAAACTTTCAATGAAAGAAGTCGTCGCCCGTTAGCTTCGATATTAGCTATATATAGGCACAGATATTGGTCTACAGGTATGGATATTGGACTGCAGAGGCCAGGTTTGACTCTGAAATCCCACGTGGGTTGTCTCAGCATGCCGGTAGAAGATATCACGACCACGACTGTTTACTCGCGGGCAGCGTAGACCTTTTCCACTCCCTTGGGGGTCAAATACATTTGCAGAGATTGGTCGAACACACATCGGAGTCTTTCATCCCCCCACTCATACCAACTCTTGGGCAACACCAGCATATCTCGTAATGCTTGAGGGTTGCGTTGATAAGGAAGAGACGCTTTGAGCATCCAGTATCCTTGCTACGAGACCAGCGCCTAATAAAACGGGGTGCTTCCCATCCTCTCGTCAAGTCCCCATCGTCTATTCATCCGCAAACACACACACACACACACACAAGTCTCGTCTCTTCAGCCAGTATACCCTCCCATCCCACCATCGCCAACCACACCAGCAAAGCGTTCACCAAAACCCCACGCTAGCAAGTGCCACAATGCTCGCCAACCTAGTCCTCCTAGCGACCGCTCTAAGCCTCTCATGTCCCATCGTAGCACTGCCCCAAGGACTCGAGGATTCCGCCTTTCTGAGGCGAGGAGCATGTTCGTTCTCTTCCCCACCCGCTCCTCCGATCCAAAGGGCCAGGCTAATGAGAAAGAAAAATAGCCGGCTCGGCCGAGACGACGACGGGTGGTGGGTCCGGGGATAGTCTGGTGTGCAAGCGATCCGCGGCGTTCACCTGTCCTCTGGGATACGTCTGCATCCCTGATCCTTACTGTAGTTCCTGCGATGGGAGATGCATCGACAGAGAGTGAAGGGGGAACAGAAACCGGCTGAGACATTACAGGGGTTGATTTTTTGCGATGATGTGGATTGACGAGAATCAGGGGGAGTTGAAAGCTGTCAGATGGAGAGATGGACCGACGATTTCGTTGATCAACTTGTCATTCGAGTTACGTGAGAGTGGTATTCGTTAGAGGACATGCTAGCGTTCATTCTCCATCCCCCCCAGATTATCCTAGATTCCCGCTCCCGACAAGTATCTGTAACACGACTTGTCTCGAACTCCTAACTATCATCCTAGGCGTGGCGAGCCTCGAAAGAAGCTAGGACGAGTTGAGCTTGAGTTGAGGTTGAAGTCCCGACATAACTTCTAGTCTATTCACTGTCGAGTGCCTGACAGTTCCGATCAATCCCGCAAGATGCGTGTTAAACTCGTTGCGTAGTAGTTCTAACACTATAACATAGACTGAGTGTACCTATGTCGAGGATTGACTGTCTGTGCCCACGTAGAGACGTTATGACTGACAGGCCAAGTGAGCTTGGGTTCCTTGTTTAATAACCAAGCAAGCGTCCAAGTCACGACAAACAAAGCAACGACTTTCAACTACATCCTACAAAGGACCCTTCTTTCATCCCTGAAGCCGTCAACCAGCGAGTCAAGCTCATCTATAACCGTCACCCAGAAGCAAACGATGTAACACAACGAAAATAGGAGACACAATAAAAAAAACTCCGGGGTCGGAAGCAGATAGTTCTTCATCACCCCAGTAGTTCGTCGCACATTTCCTCCTTTCATCCCTTTCTCTACCATCTTTGACAGCGTGAATCGTGTCAGTTTTCTTATTACCACCCTCCCCTCGGGTTTCAGGATGGGATGGTGTCAAGCTCTCTCTCACCTTTTGTCAGTCGCCTATTCCTCAACACATCCAGCGAAGGGAAGAAGACGATGTTCGGACTCTTCACCGTCCGGGTATGGACTATCGTGTATGATCGTCTTACTCTGTTACCGATCACTCCTCCGTCACTCTCTTCCCCCTTATGAGACGTCATCTCATTACCTCCTCGACTATGTGACAGATGAGGCGAAGACAAGGAGTCTGGCTTGGCTTCAGCTGAGAATATTTAAACCGTTCGTCCGTCTGCTCTTGGAGAGTTGAAAGAAATCAGTTCAGTTTATCTCACTCATCCAGCTCATCAGCATAAAAAACAACAAAAAGCAACCGATCTAGCTTGCAATAGTCATCACCGTCGACTCTATTGCACTTACTCTTCGTTACCTTCATCTTTTGCCTTCATCTCTTTTTCTTTCACTCTCGAATCCATCTTCAGGAGAGAAAAGAAAACAAGTTACCTCGATCGTCAAACAACTTTTCAAAATGGTTCGCGTTGTTACCGCCGCTATGCTGGCTTGTAAGTCTTTACCCAACGGCCGTCTATATCCTTGTCTCCTAGTACCGTTTGTCCGAGAACTAACATGCCGTCTTCTCTCTCAAAAGTTGCCGCTACTGCCTACACTGCAGCAGTCGATGTTAGGAGCGTCGGACCCGTCGGTGCCGGTGACCTCCACGTGAGGAGTCTAGTCCTGGAGAAGAGGAAGAAAGACAGGGGCCCCGCTGCTATTGCTCCTGTCGGCGCCGTTCCTGCTGGAGCTGCTGCACCTGGCGCTGTCCCGGCCGGCGCCGCTGCTCCCGGCGCCGTTCCGCCCGGAGCCAACCCGGCGGCCGCTGCCCCCGCTCCCGGCGCCGCCGCCCCGAACCCGGTCGGCGCTAACCCGGCCGCCCCCTCGGCGCCGCCGGCCGGAAGCCCCGCGGCGGGCAACGGGGTGACGACCCAGATCCAGCAGCTGGTGAAGCAGCTGGAAGACTCCAAGTCGGCGGATCAAAAGTCCAAGGACCAGCAGATCGGCCAGAGCCTCAGCGAGGAGAAGCAGATGCTCACGCCGGAGCAGAAGACGGCGAGCGACGCCATCGACAAGAAGATCCAGCAGATGGCTACGCTGACGGGCGACGACGCGCAGAAAGTCAGCGACGACATCCGGAAGAACATCGACGACTTTGAGAACAAGCTCACGGACGATCAGAAGAAGAAGGCTCAGCAGACGGATCAGCTGATTGCGGACGCGAAGAACGGCCTCACGGATGATCAGAAGAACCTCATCTCTCAGATCGACAGCCTGCAGAACCAGCTCACGGCTCAGGGTCAGCAGCAGCAGCCGGGTCAGGCTCAGCCTCAGAACCCTGCTCAGGCTCAACCTCAACCTCCTCCTCCTGCTCCTGCTCAGGCCCAGCCCCAGGATCCTGCCCAGGCTCAGCCCCAGGATCCAGCTCAGGCTCAGCCTCAACCTGCGGCTCAGTGAGGAAGACTAGAAAGAAAGATGGAGATGGATAGTCTTGGGGTGATAGATTTAGAAAAACCAATTTTATTTCGTTTTTCTTACCTTTTTTTTCCCCTATCGAATATGGGATTCCTCTTCTCCCGTAGTTCTCGTTAGTGAATCCGGTCAAGGAAAGGATCCTCACGAATCCCGTTGACGTCAATATTAGCCGCTGACTGTCATTGTTCTTAACACTCATCAGTAACTTTCAAACAAGACGAAAAGAAAGAAAGAGGAGAAAACCTCCTGACTCCTACTAACTTCAACCGACGGGATAACCTCTTCCTACCTCTTCTCCCCCATCTCCTGAAGACAAGATCAGGCTGCAGAAGATGTTCCCCCCCCCCCCCCCCCTTCTGCCTCCCATGACCGGATTAGGCCGAGATGCGGCAAGCCGCTTTTCCCGAACGTCATGTGCCCTTTTCCCCAGGTCGTTCAGAGCCTCCGGTTCGATCGCACGGCATCGATTATCTTCCCACCCCCTCTCCCGCAGCAGCTTCAGAGGGCCACACACCGTCAGTCAGTGGTCACCTTTATTTTCGTATCAGGCCCCATGACGCCCATTCTACCCTTCCTCGTCCGAGAAAAAAGGGGGGGGGAAGTTGAAGAGAAAAAATCGCTGATGATGGGGATGACGAGAGACGAGATAGGAAAGATGCGGAGAGAGGAGAGAAGAGAAGAAATCTTTTCCGGGAGATACACTTACACTCTTCACTTACCAACTACCTACGTACGTACTACTAGGTGTGCACACATCATCCAACACCCAACCAAACCCTCTGTATCCGTATAATAAGGGCCCTTTTTATCACACATTCGCATCCGGTCACCCTGTCAGTCACACGCCTCGTCCGCCCCCCCCCGTGCCATATAGCTTGCATTGTCCCGGGCCGTCCTATCTGCGTGTATCGCATCTTTGGGACTCGGGGTAAGACGTATCGTAAGGGAAGAAAGAGAACAAGGCCCCAACCGCGTCTCAAGTAATGGAAATAACAGGTGTAAAATAGGGGGTGTAAGGGGCGTTCAAAGAGTGGTAGCACGCATAACGCATCAAGGCCCGCCCCGTGCCATTGGGGGGGCATTTTCTTTAACCGTCCCCTGCTTATGTCCATGGCCGTTTTTTTTTTCCTTCTTCTACTATGCGGCTCCCATCGAAACAAGGGCTCAAGTTGGGGTGAAGAAGGGGGACCTTTTCCTTTCCCCTCCCAGGGACATGCAGTCCCCCGCTTACATCCATCCTATCAACCCCCCTCATCCCCTCCATGAGGGGGAAGGTTTCTCAGGATTAAGAAATGCCGGAGCGGAGACTCCGATGACGCTGAGTGTTCACCGTCCCTCCCCCCCGAGCAATGGCTACTCCCGTAGAGGGGGGGGGGGGAGAAAGGGGGGGAAGGGGACGAATCGGTAGAGAAGTGTTTGTGATTTATCGAGATAGTGCAAGTTTCCCTCGCCCTTGATCGACTTGTGACCGCTTGTCTTCGAGGCCCTGAAGGGTATGAAGCAAAAATATAAGAAAGAGATGCAACATACATCTGCATACATAGTACATACGTGGCGTGGCTCCCAGCCCTGTGTATCGTACTCTGCATACTACTCACGTACTACACAGTCACACACATGTATCAACCCAAATCGACTCGAAGAAGCACGTCTACCTACAGCATCATGTCCAGCCGCCGTTGCCGACCTCTTCCCTCCAGCCCAAAGAAAAATCCTCGTAACACAGCGAAGAGAATATCATATGAATTTAAAACAAAAAAAAAAACGGACGAAATCTGACGTGTGCTTCTCCTTCTCCTCCTCCTCCTCCTCCGTCCAGGGCGCTTCTCGAGTCCAACCGCGGCCGTCCATGCATGACAAGCCGTCGTCGCCATGCGCCACGTGCTCATAAGAAACGGTATAGATAAGCTTTTCCCCCAAAGCAAACCCCGGCTTCAAAGAAGACGAAGAAGAATGAAAAAAAACTGCGGGAGCGGCAACGTAGAAAACACCCCCTTTTTTCAGACCCAACCAACTATACGGTTGGCCATGTTATTCTTCCCCTCCCCCCCCTTTTTTTTGTTCTTTCAGGGGATCGGTCGTCGTCTCGAACGGCAAAAAGGAAAGAAAGGTAGAGGAAGAGACAAAGAAAAGGTAAGCCATCTTTTCTCCTCATCTTCTCTCCAGCCAATTCATCCAGGGCCCTTTGTGATACCCCCCCCCCCCCCCCCCCCCCCTCCCCGCCCCCCCCCCCCCCCCTCTCCCCAGAAGCGCTATCACGC
>PDHP01000066.1:0-16778 GCA_003339455.1 Ophiocordyceps camponoti-leonardi (nom. inval.)
GGGGGGGGGGGGGGGGGGGGGGGGGGGGGGGGGGGGGGGGGGGGGGGGGGGGGGGGGGGGGGGGGGGGGGGGGGGGGGGGGGGGGGGGGGGGGGGGGGGGGGGGGGGGGGGGAATGAACGATAGGTGTGATGTGCTATAAGAGCAAAGACCGGCTCAGAATAGAAAGCCCTTGAAAGAAGAAGAAGTAGAAGAAGAAGCCCCCTCCACCCTTGTTCCCCCCGAGCGCGCGGGGACACGGACGGCCCGTGACGTGTAAAGAGAGTGACGATGAGAGAGAGGGAGGATTTTGGTGGATATGATGGCCCCCGAAGGTGCCGGGTCGGGAAGGTTGGTAGGCAAGCTTGACAAGAGCGATGGTTGAGCTAAGGCTGAAGCGGGAAGGTGATGGTGAGCGGGCGGCGCGCGCACGAGACGTGTGTGTATTTTCTTTTATTGCTGGCGAAAAAAGAGGACCAAGTACCTGATAAGTGGTCTTCTCTCGTGCGAGGTGAATAAAAAAAAACTGTTTGCCCGTCGCTCGCTTGTGACCCAGAATGGACCGCTGATTGGGCGATGATGGAGAGGTTGTGACACTGGCAGGTGGAAGAGAAGAGAGAGGGAGGGAGAAGGTCGCCTGGCTTTGTTGCGGAGGAATAAAAAGAGAGCGAGAGAGAGAGTAGGTAAAGAGAGCTGAACAGGTCTCTCTCTCTCTGTCCGGTCGGTTGTTTGTGGGTTATTGTCGGTGTGCAAGAAAGAAGATGAAGAAAAAGAAGAAGAAGAAGAAAAGAGTGAAGAAGGATGTGAATGAAGGTGAGATGAAAAGACGGACTTTGACGGCCTGGGCGGATCAGAAGCCTGCTGATTGCTCGTCTCGTCTAGAGATAAGATGATGATGATTCGGGGCCGAAGCAAGGAGTGAAGGTGGAAAAAGGAGAGACAAAAAGATGCGAGATCTTTGGGCCGTCCAGAGCAGCTAAAGAGAGAAAGGAAGGGGAAAAAGGGTGAAAAGGAAAAGCAAAGGGATTGTAAAGGTCGAGAAGGTAAAGGAAGGTCGAGGAGGAAAAAGAGTGAGAGAGAGTGTGTGTGTATGTGAAGTGAGTGAGTGAGTGAGTGTGAGAGTGAGAGGAAGGGGAGAAAAGGGGAGGGGGTGGGGTGAGAGAGAGCCCTGTCCTGTGACTGTGAGAGGGAAGAGAGTGAGAAGAGAGAGAGACAGACGGGCGGACCAGACAGAAAAAGACGGGAGAGACAGAGAGAGGACCCTAGAGCCTGGAGAGGTGACGGTCAAGGGCCCTCCCTCCTCTCTCTCCCCCCCTTCTCAATCGCTTGTGACTGTGAGTTAATACCGTTGTGAGCATGTGTGTTGTACGAGTAATAATAGTTGGTAGGTAGGTAGTACCTTGCATGGGCCGGCTGCAGGCCTTGGCTCGACCTGACCTGACCTGACCGTGCCATCTATCATATTCCTATCATTTTCGGATATTCCTTCATTGACCATTGTGCGGACCTGGCTACGGACACTGCGGAGACAGTACGAATATGTAGGTACGCAGGAACAGGTACGGAAACCGATAGAGATACGGGCACTAGGTAGGTACTATAGTCAAGCTGGATATGTTCAGTAGTAGCTATGATTATCGAACTTGCAGAGAGAGCCAGGCTGGACGTGAGGTGCCCGAGGGAAAAGAGGAGAGAGAGAGAGAGAGAGTTCACTGTTCACCTGTCTTTCAGAAAGAGAGAGACAGGGAGGGCCCTTTTTTTTTAGAGCCTGTGCGGGCGGGCGGGTGGGCGACGGCGGCTGAGACGGCGCCTGTGATTGGGCCGGCCAAAAAGGGGAGGGAAGCATCTCGACAGTCCGCGCTGCCAAACGTGGGACTCGCATCCCGCACTGTGCAAGACGAGAAGAAGAAGAAGAACGAGAAGAAGAAGATCTCTCTTTGTCTTCTTTGTTTGTCATCGCCCGCCTGCTGCATCCGTAGGCGTGATGGATAGATATTGGTCATGAAAATAACGAGCATTAAACACGCGCGGCCGCACACTTACATACTATGTATGTATGTTTTGTTTTGCCAATCGTCCGCCTTATATCGGTCGGTGCCTGGCCCTTGAGAGGTAGGTGCTTGTATCCGTACGGATAATTATTAGTGTACGGATATGCACCTGCTAGTGCAAAGTTTAGCGTAGGAACACTCTGCTGATCAGGCACACATCACAGCGACAACACGGACAGCCTGAGGCCTTAGGTACTGGGTAGGTCGGCGCTGATGACCAATCATCAGCTGCCTCCTCCACTACACACTTTTTTTACCCGCACACACACACACACACACACCCGCAAACACGCGGCAACACAACCGTAGTTGGTTTCATCTTTTTGATCCCTTTTATTTTCCTTTTTGCCAGCACCACCAACACACCACCAACACCACCGACAACCTACCTATTCATCGCCCATAGACCATCGATCCCCTCTCCTCCTCTAATCTCCATCGAATCTCTTATCGAGCAGCTTCCTACTCCGCAAATCCCCGGAAGCAAAAAAAAAAAAAAAAAAAAACCCCTTCAAGATGGCGTCCGATGAGGAAAAAATTTTCGGCCCCAACAAGGTCAATTCAAGTCCTATTCAATAGAAAAGATGGATCCAATTGATTGAAAATCCTTCCTTCCTTCTCTCTTTGTTCTTCCCCTTGCCTTGAACTAGCGTTTTCGCTGCAGATGAATACGATGACGACCACGACCACGACGACCCTTTGCAATCAATATTTCATGTCCCAATTCCAACATGCCTCGTCGCTGCACGACGCAGAGAGATGCCTACCTAGACAGAGAAAGAAGAGAGAGAGAGAGAGAGAGAGGGCGTATGTACGGCGCACCGACAGCCGAACAAGTAACGACATATCGCAACCCAACTTGCAACCTAATGAGCAACCTGTTCGTCTTTACTTTTTTCTTTTCTTTTCCACCAATGTCTCCGTCTCTGCTCAATTTCCCTACCCGCTGCAGTGTTCAACCCTCCCACTATCCGTACCTAATCATTAGCTGCGCAATCGCCGTTTCGACCCTGTTATTTTTCTTTTTTCTTCTTTCCATTTTTACTTCTTCCATCTCCATTTTTCCTGCTGCTCCGGACAGATCCGAGTTATGCCGCACAGACGGTCCCCCATCATCACCCCGCGTCTGTCTCTCCCCCTCCTCCACCGCAACGCCGGAAACCTTCCCGCTGTTTCCTCCCTTGTAAGATGTAAAACAAAACCCCTTGCAATAATGTATTCCTCATCATTCATGACGCAAGAAATACGAGCTTCACAAAGCCTGGCCGCATCAAGGTGTCGTGCCGCAGGAACATGCATGACATACGGATACCAAACCAAATCCCTTCTTCTGACCCTGCATCATCCCTCTTTCTTTTTGCCTGTCTCGGGCGCCAAAAAAAAAAACGATGAAATAGAGTGGAGACGACAGGGGAGAAGAGAAAGAAAAGGAACGAACAGGGGATGTAAGGGGTGTCAAAACACTAACTCTCGTCCATCGAATCCCCTTCCCCATCGGGCTCTTCCCCGTCGGGCCCTTCCCCGTCGTCGCTCGAGCTGCTGCTGTCATCGTCCTCGACGCCGATTAAACGGTCCTCGGCCGCCGTCGCCGTCTCGCCGCGTCTGGCCGGTAATCGGTGGGCAAAAGCCTTCCGCACCGCACCGTTGGTGCTCGTGTCCCACACTTGCATGCTTCCAGAGCTTCCCGCCACGGCCAGCCGGAAGGCGACGGCCGCGTCCGGCGCAAAGGTCGCTGCAAACACCTTGCCCACGTCAAGGTTGCGCGACACCACCATGGACGGTCCCGTCGCGGCTGAAATGTTCCACAGCTTGACCGTCTTGTCCGTCGATCCCGTCGCCATGAAGCCCGGGACGACGGTGTTGACGTCAAACGACGACACCGACTCGTCGTGAGCCTGCAGCGTCCATACCGACTTGGTCGCGTCCGCGCTCCGCGGTGCCTTGCGCACGTCGTGGTAGTGCACCGCTCCCCTGTCCGTCGAGACGAAAAACATATTCCCGTCGTGCGGATCCCACCGCACCGTCTCGACGTCGCCCTCCACCCCCCAGCGAGGTGCCGTGGCCCCCGGCGCGCGCATGTCCGCCGCTACCACCGTCCCGTCGTAGCTGCCGCTCAGCAGTACCGTCGGTTCCGCCGCGCTCCAGGCGAGGGAGCAGACCTTGTCCGTGTGGTACGAGTACGACTGGGCGCACTTTGTCGTGTTGAGGTCCCAGAGCTTAACCGTCTGATCTGCCGATGCCGACGCCAACAGGTTGCGATGACTGCGGTTCGCCGCCAGCGACAGTATGGCATCCACATGGTAGTTGTCGTTTGCCTTCTTGCTCTTCTTCTTTTTCTTCGCCTTCTTCTTGCTCTTGTCTGCCGCCTCTGCCTCCCCTCCCTGTCCCAGGATAGCGTTGGGGTACATGCAGTCGATAGTATCGAGATCCCAAATCTCAATGTCGGGATCCATCGTCCCGACGGCGACAAAATTGCCCGTCGCCACCTCGGCCGCACCTTGCTTGCCCACCGGCATGTCCAGCCACTCGAGGCACAGCGGGATCGCGGGAAGCATCAGGTCGTGGTGAACATAGAGATTGTCTCCTTCGTCCTCGAACACGTACACCTCTAGCTGCGCCAGCTCGTCTTCTACCTTGGCAGACAAAATGAGGTTATCGGTAGCCATAATCTGGAGATCTTCCCGGTCGTCCTCCTCGTCATCGCCCTGAAGCGTAATGTACGGGTCGTCATCGTTGGATTCGTAGTAGGCAAGGGATTTAACATTGCCGAACATGCCCATGGTTTCGCCTTTGGCCTGCGTCTCGCTTTCGTCGTCGTAGTGCTCCAGGTCGTACTCTTTCAGCACGTCGTCGTCCGAGCTGGCAAGAAACAGTCAGCGCAGACACGTCGAGGGGGATCTGAAAATAGCCCACCCCTTACTCTCGTGGTCCGTCTGCATCTTTTCTCCCGTCTCATCGTCGGCATCGTCGTCACAGGCCTTTTTCCGCTTCTTTTCCTCTGCTTCTTTCAGATCGTCTTGAGCGTCGTCCAGCTGTAGCTTGGCCAGCGCGGCTATTCTGTCGTACTCGGCTTCGTCTAGTGTGTATTTTTTCGGTACCGGCGCGGCGTATCCGCGCGGCACCCACTGCGCTGCCGTGATGATGGACATTGCGGCGGAAGGCGACTCGCTGCCTTGACGATGCCCATCCACGACTCTGCGCCGCTAGGGAAAAAGATTGTCGGTGGGTTGGACTGGGGACCTTATCGATAGTGCGTCGGGAAATTGTCGGATCTCAGATCAGCTTAAACCACCATCAGCAAGTCACTTCCATCATCCTCTCACGACGGGCGGAAAAAGAAAAAGGGGGAGAAATCTCCCCGGAGCGTCACGATGGCGACAGACAGAGGCTCCGACGACTACAATCCGAAGAGGAGGAGGTTCGAAAACCGACCGTTTCCGAGCCGTAATCGACGTGATCTGCGCGACGCCACGCCGCGCCACGAGCGAGCCCAGACGCCGCGCCGAGAGGCCGACCTGCCGGCGCCCAACGAGCAGGATGACCGAGCCTTGGACCGAGACTGGTACGGTGGCGATGAATTTGGAGGCCACTCACTGGGCGATGACACGCACAATCCCTTCGCCTCCTACGAGCTGTCGGCATGGGAGAACCAGCAGCAGGAATCGGCAAGGGCTGAGAAGATGACGAGCCGTTACGATGCGAGACAGGAGCAGCGACGCAAAGAGAATGACGCTTGGGAGACGAACCGGATGCTCGTCTCCGGGGTGGCGCAGAGGAGAGACATGGCCGTCGACTTCGACGACGAGGAGGCGACACGGATCCATCTGCTGGTCCACGACCTTCGTCCCCCCTTTCTCGACGGTCGCACCATCTTCACGAAGCAGCTCGAGCCCGTGCCTGCCGTGAGGGACTACCAAAGTGACATGGCCGTCTTTAGCAGGAAAGGGAGCAGGGTCGTCAGAGAGGCGCGGCAACAGAGAGAGCGACAGAAACAGGCGCAGCAGGCGACCAGCATGGCCGGCACGACGCTGGGCAACATCATGGGGGCCAAGGACGAAGATGGGGATAGCGCCCTACCCGTGGCCGGAGAGGAAGATGGCGGAAAGGGGGAGCGCAGGAGCAAAAAGTTCAGCGAGCACCTCAAGGGCAGCGAGGGGGGCGCCAGCGACTTTAGCAAGACTCACTCGCTGCGTGAGCAGCGTGAATTCTTGCCCGCCTTCGCCGTCCGCGAGGATCTTTTGCGCGTCATCCGGGAGAACCAGGTGACCATCGTCGTGGGCGAGACGGGCTCAGGCAAGACGACGCAATTGACGCAGTTCTTGCTCGAGGACGGCTACGGACGCAAGGGCATGATTGGCTGCACACAGCCGCGTCGGGTGGCGGCCATGAGCGTGGCCAAGCGCGTAGCCGAGGAGATGGAGGTCAAGCTGGGCTCTACCGTTGGCTACGCCATCCGATTCGAAGACTGCACCAGCAAGGAAACCATCATCAAGTACATGACGGACGGCGTCTTACTGCGCGAGTCACTCAACGAGCCAGATCTCGACCGATACTCGTGCATCATCATGGACGAAGCTCACGAGCGTGCCCTGAACACGGACATACTGATGGGCCTGTTTAAGAAGATTATCCAGAGGCGACGAGACCTGAAACTGATCGTCACGTCGGCGACGATGAACGCAAAGCGCTTCTCCGACTTCTTCGGCGGAGCGCCTGATTTCACGATTCCCGGGCGGACGTTTCCGGTGGATGTCATGTTCCACCGGTCGCCCGTCGAGGACTACGTCGATCAGGCGGTGCAGCAAGTGCTGGCCATCCACGTCTCCATGGACGCAGGCGACATCCTGGTTTTCATGACGGGCCAGGAGGACATCGAAATCACTTGCGAGCTGGTTCAAAAGCGTCTCGACGCCCTCAACGACCCTCCGAAGCTGAGTATTCTGCCGATATACAGCCAGATGCCGGCCGACCTTCAGGCCAAGATCTTCGAACGAGCGGCCCCCGGCGTGCGAAAGTGCATCGTCGCCACCAACATCGCCGAGACGAGCTTGACGGTAGACGGCATCAAATACGTCGTCGACGCCGGTTACTCGAAGCTCAAGGTTTACAACCCCAAGATGGGCATGGACACGCTTCAGATCACCCCCATCTCGCAGGCCAACAGCTCTCAGCGGTCTGGCCGTGCCGGGCGGACAGGGCCGGGCAAGGCCTTTCGCCTTTATACGGACAAGGCCTTTAAAGAGGAGTTGTACCCGCAGACGATACCGGAGATCCAGCGGACGAACCTCTCGAATACGGTCCTAATGCTAAAGTCGCTCGGGGTCAAGGACCTCTTGGACTTTGATTTTATGGACCCTCCGCCGCAGGACACGATATCAACATCCATGTTCGACCTTTGGGCGCTGGGCGCCTTGGATAACCTCGGGGAGCTGACGGAGCTGGGGCGCAAGATGAGCGCGTTTCCTATGGATCCGTCGTTAGCCAAGCTGCTCATCACGTCCGAAGAGGAGGGTTGCAGCGAGGAGATGATTACGATCGTCTCGATGCTGTCGGTCCCCAACGTCTTCTACCGACCCAAGGAACGGCAGGACGAGGCCGACGCCCAGCGGGAGAAGTTCTGGGTACACGAATCGGACCATCTGACGTACCTGCAGGTATACTCGGCTTGGAAGTCCAACGGCTACTCGGACGGGTGGTGCATCAAGCACTTCTTACACGCCAAGTCGCTGCGGCGAGCCAAGGAGATACGGGAGCAGCTTCTGGACATTGTGCGGATGCAGAAGATGCAGCTCCGCAGCTGCGGCATGGACTGGGACATGATCCGACGCTGCGTCTGCTCGGGCTACTACCACCAGGCGGCCAAGTACCGCGGCTCGGGCGAGTACATCAACCTGCGGACCAACGTGGCGGTGCAGCTGCATCCGACGAGCGCCCTCTACGGCGGTCACCCGCCGGACTACGTCGTCTACCACGAGCTCATCCTCACGTCCAAGGTGTACGTGTCGACGGTGACGGCCGTGGACCCGCACTGGCTCGCCGACCTGGGAGGCGTCTTCTACTCCGTCCGCGAGAAGGGATACTCGGCGCGGGAGAAGAGGACGACGGAGACGGAGTTTAATCGCCGGATGGAGATTGAAACCAAGATGGCGGACGACAAGAGGCGGCAGGAGGAGAGGCTAAGGATCGAGGCCGAGAGGGCGACGGCGAAGCCTAGGGGTGACGATGGTGGGGGGAAGAAGTTTGTCACGCAGGGGGCTGTGAAGAAGCCGGTGGTACGGAGGCGCGGTCGAGGATTCTGACTTGGGATTTTTTTATTTTTTTTTGTATTCCCCCTTTTTTCTTTCTTGTCTGTTGTCACTACGTCGAGTGTCTTTTTTCTTTGCTCTCCTTCTTTCTCTCGAGGTAGTAGATAGATGAGAAGAGAGGGTGGTGAGTAAGGAGTTTACTATTCAATGACGGATGGCGAAGCTGGATTCCCCGGAAACGACTTCTCGGTCCTCCTTGGTGAGCTGGACGACCTTGGCCTCGCGCGGGCCTTGGTCGACTTGGCGTAGGAACTTTTCCAGCGCGTCGTCCTCGCCCTGAGCCTCGCCTTCTACCTGCGATTCGGGGGAAGTTACGATACGGAGGGCAATGGAAAGGGGGGAGGGAAGAGGAAGAGGTGTGAACCTTGTTATCTGACGTGTTTCGACACCAGCCTGTGATGCCGTAGTCTTGAGCTTTCTGACGGGTGAAGAAGCTGGTATAGGGGAATATTCAGTGTGAGTTGTGTACTTGACAGATTTGGCTGTGTTGAAGCCGAAGTTTTCGGGGGGAAGCCAAAGGAGGAACTACCGAAAGCCTACGCCTATACCGCGCGGAGGAATTGGTCATCGGAATGGATAGCGAGAGTAGAAGGGCTTCCTTGACGAACCCTGGACGACTCCGCCGTGGGCTACGAAGTAAAGCTGTGTGTGGTGGTTGGCGGCGACGGCGGCGAGAGCGAAGTCGTCAGCGTTTACCTCGAGTAACACATGAGATCGAGATGGAGAAGAGCTCATACGCGTCTCATGTTCCGTTACGACAAAGCTAGTCGGATGTAGATAGATGTGGTGAGCGAGACGAATGGCATCAATGACGTCGTTCTTTGATCAACTCATGTCTCCATCCTCTATCGGTTTATCCCCGATGACTGTATCACGTGATCTTTGGTAATTGTCACGTGCATTTTGCCTTGACTTGCCAGCCAGCCAGCCTTGTTTTGTCGACGAATTCCCCCCATTCTTCAACCTCCTCCCCAAAACAATCGACATCCATCGTCATTGTCGTCATCATCATCTTCGCCTCGATCAAAGCCATGGAGCCCCTACACTTCCGACGGAGGAAAATGCAGGGAACGCTTCGTCGCAGATTAGCGGACGGTAATGATGAAGACGATGTTGCCGCCGCCGCCGCCTTACCGTCGCAGACTCGACTCGACGACGATAAACCCCCTCGCGTCGATGCGTCGATAACAGCCGCTGCCGAGGAACACGATGACAAAGAAGACGACGACGAAGACGAAGACGACGACGACGCGGGTGCCATCCCCCCAGCGGTAATAGCGGCGAGAATCCGTGCCCGTCAACGCGCCGGTGGACTTCGATTCTCCTCTTCTTCCTCCAACGCCACCTCGTCTGCGCATAGAAACTACGGCAACCTGGGCGCCATGACGGTTCACGGCGGCGAGGAGGGGAGTTCAATCACTCAGAGGTTCACCCACCAAACAGGCGTCGTCGCCGACCTTCACGACAGACACATGTACGTCTCTCCTCGGGGAAACCGACTTTGGTTTTTTTGTGGTGATTTCTCTCTCGTCGGCGCGTCGGACTAATCATTTAAGGAACGAATACATAGAATCTCGTCTCTCTAGTCGACGCTTCGCCAACGGTAACGCGCATAACTTCAATCCCTCGCAACACCTTGACGACGACGATGACGGAGATGACGATGATGATGCTGTCATTGACGATGACGAAGACGCTTCGCAGCAGCAGCAGCAGCAAAAACAGCCCGCCTCCTCCTCTGCCGCCGTCGTCAAGACAACAGACCAGCCGACCAAGCACGGCAAACTCTTCGAAGTCGCCATCCCTCCCGAGGTGAAGCA
The DNA here is from genome assembly GCA_003339455.1 of Ophiocordyceps camponoti-leonardi (nom. inval.). Lineage (NCBI taxonomy): Eukaryota > Fungi > Ascomycota > Sordariomycetes > Hypocreales > Ophiocordycipitaceae > Ophiocordyceps > Ophiocordyceps camponoti-leonardi. Next base: position 10,154 of record PDHP01000066.1, read on the forward strand.
GCGGCGCGACGAGGCGAAGAAGCGTCTCGCCCACCAGCAGCAGCAGCAACAGCAGCAGCAGCAGCAAAAGTCGTCTCAGTCGCGCTTCACACGTAATCGGCGCGGCAGCGATGACATGAAGCGAGACCGCTTCGTCGAGCAGTTTCTTCACGAAAATCGACGTACGGCTCCCCATATTTTTGTCCCTCTTTCCCTGCTTCGTTTCGCTGCTATTCTTCATCCCCGTGGTCATTATCTCACTTTCCTAACGCAACTTCAGTCAACGTCTACGACTATCCCCGTCAATCATCCAACAACCATCATCATCACAATCACCACCACAACCAGCAACGACAAGGCTCCTCGTCATCCCGCAACGAGCACCGATCCGTCGACGACCGGATGGCGGACCAGTTCCGGCGCCAGTACCTCGAGGAGCTCGCCCAGAGGCGCAACCGGAGGCGTCGTGCCCCCCGGCCCGCCCGCCAGCTTCCGCCCCCCGGGGAGATACTCCGCGGGCCCAAGCTCGGCGGCAGTCGCAACTCTCGGGCTGCCATTAGGAATATCCTTCTGCAGCAGGAGAAGGAGAAGGTTGGGAGGAAGCCTTGAGTTTTGGGATATGGCGTTTTTATTTGAAGACTCTTGTTTTTCATTTTCTTTCTTTCTTTCTTTCCTTTTTTTTTTTTAATTCTTTCCTGTTCCCTTCGTTAGGGGTAGGCAGAGGAGGGTCCTCGTTCACTGCATTAAGTCCGTCATTTGGGGATGAAAGCTCCCCCCTTTTGAGAGATAAAGCTTTAGGATGATATTGATCCAAGATGATGGCTCGTCATACAACACTTTCTCTTGTAGAAACATGGGACTTTGCCATATCTTCACTTTAGGGTTGGGAAAGGGTCGAGGCGAGGATGGACGAAGTCAGAGGGCATAGTGACTATACATATACATACGTACATATATATCAGAGAACCTCCTCTCCTGTCTTTATCACCATTTTCTTCTCTGCTTTACCCCCTTATTTCCAAACGGGCAAATATAGGAATGGACAAGAGATGCCATCTCCATCGACTTCTTGCCCTCTCTTGCGCGTCTGAATAAAAGAAGAAGCAGAAGTCTACCTCCTTAATTATGTAGTTATCAATCTGATAAAGGGGGGGAAAGGGGGAAGAAGCAGAAGCCCATCCCAAGCCTTTCCATATCAGCCTCCCTTCAAGCCTGAACCTCGTCGCCCTAAAGCATGGAAGAAAAGAAAAACAGGCTTATAGGCATCATAAGCCCCTGGTGGCCGTCAAGAGGACACAAACACATAAGAGTTCCTCGTGAAAACAAAGCCACACAAAGGGGAACATTGTCCACATTTGCCTCCCACCGTGATATCCTGGAAATAGACGATGCCGCCGACTGGACGCCTTATAGGGGGAAAAAGAAAAGAGAAGGAGAAAGAAAAAGGAAACAGCAAAAAAAAAACAACGCCAGAAACATCCCAACCCAAGCCCAGTAAGAACCCTGCGCAAGACGCGGGTGAAGACGGGAAAAAAGGACAAGTATCCGTAAAAAGAAAGGAATGAAGAAAGAGAAAAGGGGGTAAAAAAGGAAGGGCAAGCAAAAAAAAAAAACAACCCTGTATGTGTATATATATGTAAGTAGGTAGGAAGCCCGGTAGCGCCCCGTTCCCCAACCGTCATCATCGCGGCGTCGTCATCGTCGTCGTCGTCGTCGTCAATCTCCCTCGTAGCGTCAGATCAAATCATCTGATGTCGAGCTGAAAGGGCTTGAAGCGACCTCCGATCGTGGCGCAGCGGGGACACTTCCTCCGCGCCCCCTGCTCCGCCATCAGGACCTCGACGCAGGCGGGACACAGGCCGCAGATGCACTCGGTGCAGGCGTACGAGTTCTTTAGCTGCGAGACGCCCTGGCAGGCAGCGCAGTAAATGTGGATGACGACGCTGTGCGACGACGACGACGGCGGCGACGAGTTGTTGTTGTTGTTGTTGTTGTTGTTGTTGGGCAGGCCGCGAGCCGTCATGTGAAAGTTTTCGCCGCTCTCGACCGACGGAAAGGGCTCGGCGCCGTCCTGGTTGTTGGACGGTGGCGTCAGAGCCTGTTGCAGCGGAGAGGCCTGGTAGCTGGCCGACTGGACGTGGGGCAGCTGAAAGGGGGGAGGCAGCGAGCCGCGGTGGAGCGAGACGGGCGACTTGGGCACCTGCGAGGGCGACAGGGGGTCAGTCCATCATGCCATGGCAAAGAAGAGAAGAAAATAAAGAAACAGAGTTCTGATGGGCGGCAGCTCACGGGCGTGCGGTCCTCGTCGATATCGCCGGCGGCCGAGGCGGCCTGGTCGGCGGCGTCGATGAGATCCTCCCATCGCTTGCCAAAGTCCGGGGCCGTGGGCTCGGCCGAGACGGCCTTGCGGTCTGCGTCGGCCGGCCGCAGCCTCTCGTCGTTTTGGATGCGCCGCAGCCAGTCCGAGGCGCCGCCGCGGGAGTTCTTCTTCCTATGGTGAGCCTCGCGGCCGCGCTTCGTCACCGACGGTTTCCGCGGCCGGTTGAGGCCCAGTGACCGCTGCAAGGGCGGCAGCGTCGAGGACCGGCCGGGCGGGGAGCCGGGGAGCAACGAGGGCAGCTGCTTGGAGCCCGAATACGGGTCGCTGGTGACGTCGTTGTGGGACAGGTTGAGGGGCGGCAGCTCGATCGAGTTGCGAGGGATGCGGCGGGCGTCCAAATCGGAATGATATTCCTGTCGTCCACGTCAGAGCGCTTCTCTCGGCGCGAAAGACGGAGGAGGAGGGGGGGCGGAGACAAAAACCTACGCGATCCACGTCGCCCTCTCCCTCCGACTTGGCGCCGTGCAGCTCGGCGAGGGCGACGGCGGCGCTGGCGTCGCCCAGCAAGGAGCCCCCCGACATGTACTCGTCGACGTGGCGCGGCGTTCCCGGGTTGCTAGAGCCTTCACGAAAGGGGCCTCCTCGGCCGGATGACGGCGGCTGCTGGTCGGGAGCTCGAGGCGGCGTGTTGATCATGAGCAGGAAACTCTCCTCGGTGGCGGGAAGCTTGGATATGTAGTTCTCTGGATGTGCGCGTCGTATGTGCTCCTGCATGGAGCGGTAACGCTTCTCCTGCAAATGGGCGTCAGCTTGCCGAAGCCGATGCTGCCGAAAGAGGGGCAACGACTCACACCGATGCAGCGCTTACGGCAGCTGGAGCCATCTTGGTTGCGTAGGGGGCAGACGACTTCGTTATTGGCGTCGGTGATGGAGAAGGAAGAGGTGAGAGACGAGCGCTGCGGCATCTTGATTTGAACAGCTATCAATTGCACAGACGGGAGTCGCGGCCGGGCATGGCAGAAGGAAGCTTGGCGAGTCGAGGGTTGTGACTTGTAAGAGATGCGAAGGAGACGATGAGTCGAAACCGAATATGGGTTTAAATGTTGAGGCAAATGGGGGAACAGGACGAGCCAAAGGCTGAAATCGAAGAAGGGCGGACCAAAGCATACAAGGAGAGAGGAAGGCTTCTTTGTTGAGAGGCGAAAAGCAGCGGTCGAGGTTGATGGTGTGTGTATGTAGGTAGATAGGTAGGTAAGACTGGTAGGTTGCTAGGACAGTAGGTAGGAAGGCAAATAGAGAGAAGGTTTGTATGTACGTATGTAGTAGGTAGGTAGGCAAGTAGGTGGTATGTATGTACGTAAAGGTGAGCAGGTAGGTAGGTAGGTATGACGACGACGCGGCACGGGAGAAGCTAGTAGAGACTCGAATGATGTGATGGTTCGTCGTCGGGGTCGCGGTCGTCGTTGTCGTTGTCGTCAAGGTTGTCGATGTCGTCGATGTCGTCGTCGTCAGAAAGAGGGGCTCTTCGGGCACCAGGCGGCAGAGCAGGGCGGCCGAAGCCGGAGCGCGGGCCGGCGCGGCTCGAAAGGGAAGACGGAGAAGGAGGAGCGGAGGAGAAGGGGAGAGGATAGAGAGGAAGAGGGAGAGAATCCGGGCGAGGACGGACGATGAGAGGTAGGTAGGTAAGTAGGTAGGGAGGGAGGGAGGGAGGTAAGAGGTAGGTAGTAGGTAGTAGGTTGGTAGGTGTAGAGGAGAGGTAGGTAGGTAGTAGGTTGGTTAGGAGGGAGGTAGTGAGGTAGGTAGTGAGGTTAGTAGGTAGTGGATAGTGGAGGTAAGTGGGTAGATAGGCAGGTAGTATGTAGGTTGTAGGTAGGTAGGTGTGACCCGGTATATGTGGGGAGATGAGGGGCGGGCTGAGATGGATGACTCTGCAGTTTCGCACCTGGCTGGGGGGAGCTATTCGTACTCGGAGAAGCAAGATATCGAGGGCAAAAAAAGGGAGAGGGGGGTGGGGAGAGACAGAGCTCCAACGAGGAATGCGGCCGGTTGCTGAGGCGGGAAGCAAGTCAAAAAAAAACGGTACTGTGCAAAGAGAGAGAGGAGGAGGGTAAGAGAGGAGAATGAGTGTGTGTATGAGAGAGAGAAAGAGGGAGAGTTGGAGAAGAAGATAGCAAGAGAGCCATGAAGAAACCCCCCCTCTTTCATCACTGCGCCCCCCCTTTCTCCTCTTCATACCTCCTACTCCTCCTACTCCTCCTCCTCTTTCCTCTCTTTCTCATGCGGCGACCTCCGCCACACGGCCGGCGGCGTAAGGCCAGAGCGCGGCCGGACTGTGAGAGTATGTAAAAAAGAGTGAGAGGAGATGTGAGTGAGAGCGAAGAGAAAGGGAAGGAGCACGGCCCCCCAACACTTTTTTTTGCCTTTAGGGTTGGTTAGATGCCTGTAGCTAGAGGTACCTAGGTAGGTAGGTAGGTGGGAGGGTGTGGTTTGGCTGTGTGTTGACTGACTGACTGACTGTAGGTAGGTAGGTAGCTCCGGCCGGCACTAGAAGCTAGGGGGTGTGGTAGAGGGGAGAGAGAAGAGAGAAAAAAAATAGAGAGGGAAGAGACGACGATACCTTGGTGGTGATAGAGCGAGGTGAGGAAAATGAGGTAGAGGTATGGTGAGAGAGTGAGAGAGTGTGTGAGTGGAAAGGGAAGAAAAGGGTGGGGTGTGCGTGCATCTGTAAAGACTGGGGCTGTTGTTAAAGTGCTTGCAGGAGGAGGGGCTAGGAGGCTAGAGGCTAGAGGCTAGGAGAGGAACTAGGTAGGATGGTGTGGCGGTAGCAAGACGAAAAAAGCACGTGCCTCCCTTGGAAGCCGGTGCCAATCCTGCGACTGCGCATGAAAATGGGGGAGAAGCTTATGGTTGTACCTAGTAACTACGGATACAACTAAGTAATTCATCTATCAGGCCTTTGACACCAGCATGAGCCGAATAGGTGTACTCCGTATGCATGTAGCAGGATGCTTTGCTTGGCTCGTTCTCTACCTAGTAGGTAATCGACAGCAGACACAGCCGCAGTGCCCTACAGCCCACATGTGCCAGGTGTTGTACATACCTAGGTACGGATATCATTACACATACGCCATATATGCATAGATACCTAGAGCCACCCCCTCTCTCTCTCTCTCCTCTGGAAAGCTCCCAGAGCTTCGGGAAGACCTTATTATTAAGGACTGACGCGATGAGAAAAAGCATCTTCACATGTGAGTACTACTCGTACATCTACACTAAGCTACTAGTACATAACATCATGCGCCTCTTCCCCCCTTCCTCCCCTTCCACCCTATCTCCTAGAAAATCAAAAGCTACAAATAACTCAAGAGGTGATGATGGGCAAAAAGAGAGAGATGGAATCAATGCATGCGCTCGTTACCTGCTCTATGTGCATACTAAGCTCCTGAGGCTGGTAATGCTACCTGCAGTCTTAAATGTACATACATCTGCATCCTCTATTAGCACATCCTTCTACGAAGCTCGCTTTATAGCCCCGCCCTACCCCGCCCCACCCCGCTCCGCCCCGCCCCGGCTCCCCCGCCTCGCGTCGCCTCATCGATTCATGACCAAGACGATGATATCCGTACGGATAGACGTATGTAGACCCAACCGGCTGATAGAGATGGCTCGTCGTCGATGGGAGAGAGAGAAAGGAAGCCGAAGCTAGACATAATGCCATATCTGAACACAGGCATAAAGCAAGGCGCATAATACAGCGTCCACCGCAGGAGGGGTTAATAAAAACCCCTATATAGCTCTCTACGGAGTATCTTCTTCTTCTTCCTTACCTTCAGTCCTTCACACACACACGGGCCTCTCTCTCTCCTTTCCAAGCCCTTTCGCGACTTCTCGCACACACGCAAAAAAAAAACCGCCATCAAACAAGCCTTTTTTTTTGCTTTCCCCCCCCCCCCCCCCCCCCCCCCCCCCCCCCCCCCCCCCCCCCCCCCCCCCCCCCCCCCCCCCCCCCCCCCCCCCTTTTCTCCCCCCCCCCCCCCCCCCTCCCGATCCGTCCGTCCCGTCCATCCCATTCGAATCCACGGCCTCTCCGCCCCCGACCCCGAAAGAGAAAGAAGAATACTCGCTCGCCTCCTCGTTGGTGCGACGACTATGGAACCCGCCCGTGCTCTCTAACATACATACTGTCCAAACCAACAAGGAGCTACCTTTCTTCTTCTTCTTCTCCTTCTATTTTGCTCCCCCCCCCCCCCCCCCCCCCTCCCTTCCCCCCTTTCCCCCCCTCCCCCCCCCCCCTCCCCCCCTCGGTACTTTGTTTACCTTCCTCTC
>PDHP01000066.1:16788-65067 GCA_003339455.1 Ophiocordyceps camponoti-leonardi (nom. inval.)
AAAAAAAAAAATACAGCGCACAGTCAGCGCCTTTAACCGCCCCCCCCCCCCCCCCCCCCCCCCCCCCCCCCCCCCCCCCCCCCCCCCCCCCCCCCCCCCCCCCTCTTCCCCCCCCCCCCCCCCCCCCCCCTTCCTTTCCCCCTTTTCCCCTTGCTCATCTCTCTCTATCTCTCTTGGATACTATGTATACATGCTTCTCTGCATTCTCTCCCTCTTCTGCGCCTTGTAGTTCCAATTCCTGGTTGACCTTTATTTTTCCTTCTCCGACTTCTTCTTCTTCCCCTGGCCCCTTCCCGCACGTGGTCATCATCACACTGAAACGGGGGGGGGGGGGGGGGGTGTGGCCGGTTCATCGAGTCCTCTCATCCATGTCCGGCCGCCCCTCCCTACGTCATCAAGTCACTAACCCAAAGAGCCAGTTCATGCTCACTCGACCAACCTAATCGCTTAAAGCTCCCTAGACGCCCACACAACCGGCGCGAGCTTCCTTCCAAGGGCAATGTTTTCAATCAACTTGGTTCCTCGTCTTAAAAAATCGTAGACAAATCTTGACAACAAGGGTCATTTCTCATCCCGTGGCCTGAGAGACTGGAGGGTATCGCATCATCCACACGTAATAAATCACCGACCGCCTTCATATACGAATCCCCTCCCCCTTTTCCCCCAACGCCCCTATCTTCCTTCTCTCTACCTGAGCTGCTTGAGTATCTCACTGAGGAAATCCTCAAAGCTCAACGTAATATACCCGTCGCGATCGTCGTCATATTTCTTGAAAACGTCCGTCATGCGCTTGAGCGAGATGCAACTCTGAACGAAAAGGTCGAAGCTCATGACGCCCTCGTTGCGCTTGTCGTACGTGCGGAAGAGGAGCTCGACAAAGTGCGGACTGAGCCGGTAGCGGAAGGCGATGAGCGCGTCCGTGAACTCGCTGAGCGAGATGTTGCCGGACCGGTCGACGTCGAAACGGTCAAAGAGGGTGCGCCACGAAGCGAGGAAGGACCAGAGGCCACAGAATTCGTCAAAGTTGATGGTGCCGTTGCGGTCCGAGTCGAACATGCGAATCATCATCCGCACCGTTTGGATGTCAAACGCCGTCCAGTCGCCGTTGACCAGCGCCGTCGAAAGTTCTCGTTCCGATAGCTGACCGGTGCCTACATCATCATGACCACAAAAACATCATCAGAAATCTCCTCTTGGAAGAATCGCAACTTGTCCACTCCACTCACCGTCCTTGTCCACGGCGCGAAACAGAGGTAGCAGCGTCGGGTCCGACCCAGACGAGCCATCGGTAGCGGGCGACGGCGGCGGGCGTGACCCCGACTGATGTTGCTGTTGCGGTTGATGGCGGCCGTGAGACGCGACGCGACCAGAAGAAGACGGCGGCGGCGGCGACGTCATTGCGTACTGCTGCGGCACCGGCGGCGGAGGCTTCGATTCGTAACGCGACTTTGACGACGACGATGATGCCGACGCCTCGGGATGCCCCTATTGTGCACGAAGAAGAAGAAGGAGGAGGAGGAGGAGAAGAAAGGTATCAAGTCAACGATTTATGCGCAGGAGTTGTTCATGCAGAGAAGCGACACAGCCTAGGTAAGGTAGTCGGCACGTACAGTATCCGGCTCAGCGAACCTGCGAGAAGGCGGCGAAGCGAGTCAGTGAGACCGTCCAGCTTCCTCTCTCTCTCTCTATCTCTCTTCTCTCTCTCTCTCTCTCCATCCCCCTCTCCACTTTCTTTTCTCCTTTCTTTTCCCCTTCTCCGCGCAACCCACCTTGGTAAGGCATCCGGGTTATAGGGTCTATTGTACGCCATTCCCAGGACAGAGAGAGATAGATAGACCGAACGACGATGACGACCGGAGATCGAGCTCGAACGGCAAAAGGTCGCGAGGCAACCTGTAGAAACAGTCCAAGATGAACAAGTCAAGCTCGTTCCTTGCTGAGAAGAAAAATAACGATACTCGTTAAGGGAGGGGAAAGAAGATTGAAAAGGGGAAAAAATACGGACGGCAAGGTGTTATATATGTACGTGCAAACATAGAATGGATACCACCCGTAGGCCGTCATACGGCGTCAGATGAAGGGCGGCTACGACGCCACGTGACAAGGACAGTGCTTGTCGCAAACCACCACTCATTGGCTGCAGTCCTGTCCGTACCAACAACCTCTTCTCCGTCTCTGAGTGCCCGTCTGTCTGCCTCTCGGTCACGGATACGGTGATACCTACCGTCACGGATACGGCGATCCTCGTTACCGAATATATATAGTATCTACCTCCTTTATGACAGATACTACCTAGTAGGTACAGATAGGTACTGACAGATACCAAAACAACCCGTTTCGTCTCGCCGCCGCCGTCGTCACAACTCCGACTCTCATCAGGCTCTTCTTCTCCTATTTCTATACCACACTCTCTACTATCTCTACCTCTCTCTCCTACCCGATCTGCCATCCCATCCATCACCGATTTGCGGCTCTGCTTCAGCTGAACCGTTACGACCAACAACAGCAACAGCTAGCCGTCGCCGCTGCTGCTGTCCACCCACCCCCCCCCAAGCCCGCAGACAGCAAAGGCAAAGGGTAACACTAACACAACAAACAATGCCCACCGACACCCCCGAATTCTGGCTCTACGGCTACGGGTAAAATAGAAACTCCCTTCCCCAAACCTGAAGACACTCTCTCTTTTCTCCTTCTTCTCCTTTCTTTTCTCTACTCTTCTCTTCGCTTCCGCTCACCCATCTTTCTTCTTATACTCTCCCCTTCACCAGAAGTCTCATCTGGAAACCGCCGCCACATTTCGGTAAATACCAACCCTTTCCTCTCTCTTCCTGTCTTTGACGGGTAGGCGAGGGAATCCTTGTTCGCAACCTGCAAGCTCACGCAATGGCCCGCGCTCCCCCTCCCCGCGCGTATGTGCGTACGCGAGCCGCAAAGACAGGAGAGTCCCCGGTTGGGTGACGGGCTTCGTCCGCCGCTTCTGGCAGGTTTGTGCAACCGGCCTCGTTGCCTATCACAAGTCACATCGCTCACGGTGCTCACACTCCCTCTGATAGGCCAGGTAAACTTCATCCCGTGCTACCTACCTACCTACCTACCTACCTACCCACCCATACACCAGAGAGTCACCTTACGACCTATGTATGTATGTACATATAGGTACTGATCGATGCCCCCTTTCAGTGAGGACCACCGAGGCACCCCCGAGTCCCCCGGTCGCGTCGTCACCCTCGTCGAAAGGTCCTACTGGCACTCCCTCACCGATCCCCACGATTCCGCCCCCGAAAAGGTCTGGGGCGTCGCCTACCGCATCCCCCCCGAGCGCGTCGACCAAGTCAAGGACTATCTCGACATCCGCGAGATCAACGGCTACTCCATCCACCAGACGCCTTTTCACCCCGTCGACGGCTCCTCTCCCATCTCGACCCTCGTCTATATCGGCACGCCCGACAACGAACAATTCGTCGGCCCCCAGGACCCCCACGAGCTCGCCCGACACATCCTCGCCAGCCGTGGGCCGAGCGGGCTCAACAAGGATTACCTCTTCAACCTCGAGACCGCCCTCGACGAGCTCGGTCCCTCCAGCAGCGAACTTCACGTAAAAGACCTCGCCGAGCGCGTCAGGCTCCTCGAGCGCAGCGACACACCCTGCCTCGATGAGCGCGCCAGTACGGAGATGCAATAGACTTGAGTAGAGCGAGACACTGCAGAAGGACATGTCAATAGAGAAGGAAAACCACATGAGAAAAGCTTTTGCCACCGATCAACCAACCAACCGACCGGGTTCTCCCCCAGCCAACTCCTTCGTCCCCGTTACCCTGAGCCCTATCTCTTCTCGTCCTCGGTGCATCTTGAAGCTCTTCGCCTACATCATCATCATCACCTATTTTCCCAGAGGCCCGTCCGTAAATTTTTGTTCTGCCTCCGCCCTTCACCTGCGCGCGACATGTAGACAAAATTTCTAACGTCACCAACGTCGATCCGTCCTCGCCATGGAAGCAAAGGGGCAAAGACACTTGGCGACCGTAGCAAATCGGCGGACAAAAAAAAAGGCAGAAAACATGGGAGTCGCAAAAAAAAAGGTACGGCCTCCGATTCCCGATCCGACAAGCGTCCGTTGCCTTCCGACGCTGGCCGAGCAAGGATGGAGCTACCCGCCCTGGTATCGACTGAAGCATTCGGGTATAATTTGCGTCCGACCTGGTCGCAGGATCCCCACGCGGCGGCTGTAGGCCAAAGAAACGAGTCAAAGTGGTGGCGGTCCGAGTTGCGGCCCTTGGTCACCGCCACCAAGAGAACTTCTCCAAGACATGGCTCAGTTGCTCCCCGAGGAGCTCGCTAGTAGCCCCGGCCTCCCTGAGGCGGGAGGGGAGGCGGCTGCTGCTGCGGCTGCTGCTGCTGCTGAGGGAGCACCTGAGGCGGCTGCTGCTGCGATGGGTCTGGGTATCCATAAGGCGGCGCACCATAGCCTATGAAGCCGTCAGCGGGGTGGAAGCGGGACGACACCGATTGGACATGATTACCCTGGGGCGGAACATTGTATCCGGGCTGGTGTGGTGGATAGCCGCGTCCGTAAGCCATCGGGGCGTACATGTGAGGTGCCCCGACGGGATAGCCGGCCTGCGGAGGCATGCCGTAGGACATGGGAACCGGATAGCCTCCCCGTCCTCCACCACCATAGCCTGAGCCATTGCCTCGGCCGCCATAGCCTCCGCGAGGGCCATTGTCGGAAGCTTTATCGACTCGGATCATGCGGCCGTCAAACCTGCCGTAGAGTGAGCACAGGAAAAGGTCCACAGCGGAAGGGAAACATACTCGACGTTGTTCATGGCAGCGATGGCGTTCTGGGCGTCCCCCTCTTGAGTGTAGCGGACGAAGCCGAAGCCACGGCTGCGACCAGTGTCTCGATCCTTGACGACGACCTGTTTTCGCCGCGCGCCTTGTGTTAGAAACATGTTTCCATGTCGAGAGGGAGGAGCGAGACGAGCAAGTTGTCAGGAAAGGAAAGAAAAAAGACGTACCGCTTCCTCGACAGGGCCATATTCTTCGAATTTTTGGCGGAGGGTCGTCTCTTCAGTGTGCCAGGCCAGGCCACTGGAAGGGGGGGAAATCAACGTCAGCAAAAGCGCGACTCCTCGCAAAGGGGCGACTGACCCGATGAAGAGCTTGGCCATAACGAATTGAAGCGATGCTTCAAGCGACGACGTGCGATTGCTGGACCTGTTTTTTTTTTGTGTTGCGTCTGTCGATACTGCTGCTACCCAAGATACCGCTTAGGTGGGTAGATGATGGAAGCTCTCTTTTTTTTTCCTTTTTTTTCTTTTTCTTTTCGGGCCGCAACCGATCGCGACTGCTGTCGGGTCCAACAGGAAGCAGGGAAAGACGAGTCGCGAAGCAGGTGGGCGACAGCGACAATAGCGTGCGCACGCGCCCCGAATAAGGCTGAATGCAGGCGACGAAGCTGTCGACGTTAAAAAAAAAAAAAACGGCGCGGGAGGGGGGAGGCGGGCGGGGGAGGGGGGGGGGGGGGGGGGGGGGGGGGGGGGGGGGCGGGGGGGGGGGGGGGGGGGGGGGGGGGGGGGGGGGGGGGGGGGGGGGGGGGGGGGGGGGGGGCAAGAGGTGTTTTTTTTTTCTAAAGCAGGAAAATCAAGCAGGGAAAAATCAAAGGGTTGATGAAGGCGAGCGTCAGCAGGCTACGTATCCGTACATACAAAATACATAGCATGATAGCAGTCACTGAGCAGCAGGGGATAATAATAGAGAGAGCACGCGTGAGAGTTCTATCCGTAAGAGCTGGCAAGCTCCTCGGCAATCGGGGGGTGCGTTTTTTTCCCCTTCTTGTTTAAAAATCCCCTTGGCTGTTGGCCCTATTATAGCCTCTCACTTCTGGAGCCCAGGCCGGTATCCAGTACAGCGCCGTACAGGGATATCTGGTCGGGCAGTGATCCCGTACGCAGAGTCGCAGGTACTGAGACCACAGTCTTTTGCCGACACGAACTCGCACCGTACGGGACTCGGTACGGCACGGACTTTTGGCCTGTGACAGCGTGACAGTGACAGGCGATGAGAGAGCGACGAGAGCTGCAGATAAAACCATCACGAGATCTGGGGTAATTTTGCATTCGGCAACGTTCCCCAGATGTGTATGTATGTATGTATGTACTCCTCATGTCCTACCAAGGTAGGGATTGCAGCGCAAATATTACATACAGATGCAATACAATAACTTTCCAACCTTCTGGGGCCGGTCCCGGGTAGGCGCACTGTCAATCAACCATCTGCATCATGCGGAAGGACCATCGGCATGGATCATAATGAGCCGTTGAAACGCTCGACGGGCCTCCCCGGAACCGACGGGCCGGCATCGGGGACCCTCGATTCTCACCTTGTCTCCGTTACACGGCATGAGAGTTGCACGTGGCCGTCGTTTGATCGTCGTGTCGACAAGGGATTCTGGGTACCTAGGTCGGCGTGGCTTGCGGTCGATGCGACTAATAGATCGGCAGTCGCGTCGTCGTCGCCTCCTTCCATCTTGCCAAGTAAGCATCGTGGGCACGGGCAAGATGGGGAAAAGAGGAGGGTTACTCTGCCCTGTCATACATTCCCTCTCATCGTCACCATCGACGACACTTTACTACCTACTGCCAACCATCCTCATCATCATCCGTCAGCCCTTCAGGCCTCTTCTTCTTCCTCTTCACCCCTTTCCACACACACACACACCTACCTACTTACACATGTAAATCATGGATCGGCACGAGTCGGACCTTCATCACTCCATTCGCTCTTGGCTTCACCACATAGACGAACCGGGCCGTCTCTCCGCTGCCATGGTCGACGACGAAAGCCCCTGGCGACCACATCATCTACTTGCTCAAGACGCGCGGCCAACGATGCAGGCCACACAGAGCCCTAACGCCTTCCTTCGGGACAGCCCGCTGCCCAGCTTCTCGTCCTCAGAGCACCACTTTGGCAAAAAGCCCCGGCGAAAGACGCGCCCTGACCGATATGACACCGCCAAGCGAAGTCCGCCCTCCAACGTCGCCGAGGCGCCGTCCAAGAAACGCAAGACGGACAGCAAGCGACGTCGCCTCCGCTCTGATCGGGAGGTCATGGACAACTTTGCCTCTCAGGCCATCGCCAGTGACCGCCTCACGGTTAGCTCATCCTTTGTCTCTCGCCACTTCGCCTGCTGACGCCCGCCAGCTGAAGCCGAACCTGAGGGCCGGCTCTTTCCTCAATGGACGAAGCTCGGGCCCAGCACAGCGTGCGTGCGTCGTATTTCCATGGCCTTCGAGCCTGTATTCTGACCCGGGAGACCAGCGGCCGACTTGGCCTTCTACCATCTTTCCGGACCCGATCAGGGGACCCGGGAGCCGCGGAGAGCCAGCAATCAGTCGAAAGCGGCGAGGGATTTGCAGGACGATGCCGACTTCTTCGCCAATGTTAAGAAGAAGCACGTCGTTGTCATCGGCTCAGATCGGCTTGGTTCGGCTCGTGGCACGTCTACAAGCCGGCCGCTGTCAACATCACGTCACACCACGAACAGCCAAAAAGTCGTGCTAGGCCGCAGCTCCATTGCGACCTCGCCCTCGTCCGTCAAGTGCCCTTCTGATGGTGCTGCCACCCCAGTCTCGCGACGTCGCATTCCGAAATGGCATTCGGTCGAGCCCCGGAGTCCTCCCATCGACGCACGGCAGGCCATTCATGTTGGTCAAGCCGACCGCAGTTACATAGATAAAGGGGTTATGGTCGATGCGCGGCGATGCAATTACGAAGACAAGGGGGTCATGGTAAGCCCTGGCTTTGGCTGGCGCCCACCGACCGGAGTAGATCGCTCGCATGACGGCCAGGAGAGGCGGAGTCACAATCCCGGCAGGATCATGGACGCGCCGAAACAGTTTAAAGGGGCGCCGATGGCGACAGCCCAGTCACCGTCTGCCCTCAGGGGCAAGTCTAATGGGCATCGACGTGTGCCGGCAATGCCCGGCACTCGCCCAAGTACCCACGACGGCGTCGCACAATACTTTGCTGGTTACGGCGCGGTTGAGGCTGGTTACGGCGCAGTTGACGAGCACCTGTCTCGCAACTTGAACAAGAGCCAAGGTCGCCGCCCTTGGAATCCCGTCGAACGTGGACCAAGTGTTGAGCAGTCACGTTACCATGCAACCGCTCCGCAGTCTCTTGGGGCTTGGATTGCGTCGCAGCCCTTGGGCACTTCGCGGCCGAACCTGGGCACGACGTCGAAGCGGGCTTCGTATGACGTATCGGATTGGCCGGAAGACTCCTGCTTGAGGGGTGTCCGTACCGGTCGAGACGGCTTACGGCGCACCCGTCGACCCATGCGAGAGGCAGACGAGTCACCACAGGAGCTCATTGCAAGGCTTGATCGCGAAGTACGCGAGCAGGTCGAGGCAAGCTCTCGCTACGACAGAGCTTACGGGGGCGACTACGGGTTCGTTGACAGGCACGACGTTGATTTACAGCTCCGTGAGCCCGACGCGAGGGGAGCGGGGGTTAGAGGGGCCCGGCTCGGCGCTCGAGTGGACTCTCACGAAGGAACGAAGCTTCGGGAGCCCAAGCCCCTTTTGACGAGACGACGGCAGTGGGACGGGGCATACGACATGGAAGCGGTCGACTGGACGGACTCCTGGCGCCCCAACCGCTTTGGTTAATGGAGCAGTCCCTCACTCCGGTTCTTGATTTGCCCATCGACGACGCAAGCCCGCTACATCGAAGCCGCACCGCTCGGCCTTGCCAACGACGGCGCGTGCCTTTCCCACCACCGGGGCGTCGATCATGTGGCCGTCGAGGGTCCAAGCACCGCGTCCAGAGGCCGAGGCCTTTTCGTCGGCCACGACGACGCGAACGGCCCAGTCGACCTCTTCCGACGAAGGGGCGAACATGGCTTGGACGGTTTCGACCTGGCTCGGGTGGATACACTGCTTTCCGTTGAAGCCCATAGACTTACCACCGACGCACTCGTCTCGCAGCCGTGAAAGGCCGTCGTCGCCTTTGTAAGAGGTGCATACGAGGTCGATGGCGCTGGGCAGGCGGGCGGCGCGGGCGGCTGTGACGATGGCAGAGCGGGCGTAGAGGAACTCGGTCAGGGAAGGCGTGCGGGTAATGGATAGGTCGAGGGCGAAGTCCTCAGCGGCGAAGATGAGGCCACCGAGGTGGGGGGTAGCCTTGGATATGCTGGCGAGATCCATGACGGCGTTGGCAGACTCGATCAAGGCAATGATGCTTATGGGATTTTGCGAGTCGTCGACTTGACGGTCGGGCGCGACGTGTCGCAAAACGGAAGAGACGTAGGCCAAGTCGTCGGCCGACTCGACCTTGGGCACGACGACGGCGTCGACGAGGGGCGAAGAAGCAGCCACAGCGAGGTCGTCGATGACGTGGGACGTCGGTACAGGGTTAATGCGGACGGCGAGCTCCGACACGGCAACTGGGCGAGCATTGAGACGGGAGAGGTGGGCCTTGAGGCTCTCGCGGGCCTCGGGCTTGCGCGCGTGGGCGACCGAATCTTCGAGGTCGTAGGTGATGTTGTCGGAGGCCAGGCTCAGGGATTTTGCAAGCATCTTGGAGGAAGAGGCGGGCACTTTTTTTTTTTGGTTTCCATGACGGTTGGTCAGCCGGGAGGCGAATCAATCGAGGAGGGGAGGCGAAGTCGGCAAGGAGGAGAGGAGTGTACCGTATAGAAGCGAGCGACGAAGGACGGCGGTCATGGTTGATTGGCGTCGAGAGAAGGGAGGTTGGTATGCAGGTATGTATTCGGTGGTGATGGGAGGATGAAAGGGAGGAAAGCTCTTTGTTGAGGAAGAAACAATAAGTGTAGAAGAAGAAGAAGAAGAAGAATGATGATACGGCACTTACAAAGGGATGAGGTTCGTGGAAGTTGGTTTGTCATCTGCGAGACTTGGAACGAGACTCCTATTCTCGGCAAGCAGGTACCGAGGCAAGCTCTCACGTTAGGCCGAAGCAGATGCGGCCGCGTACTTGCTTAGCGCCCCGCACGTGCGCGCTACATGGGCCCCCGTTGATGCAAGCTACAGCTACGCGACCTCTGATAGGTGCATATGTACACACTCCCTCTCCACGACGACTCCTTTCCTCAGCCTCGAGCGAAAGATTGGGACACGACAGAGCCTCTCACACACACACACACTCTTTTTTCTCCTCCTTACTTCTCTACATGTACATACGCGTCTCGTTGAAACTCCCGAACTGATCCACCTCACGCGCTTCCGTTTCCATCCCCTCGGAAGACGAAATAGCATCGACAGACGAGGATACTGCGATAGCGCGAGCGGCGACAACGGCTCCAACCTGTCCCCTCCCGACAGCAAAAGAAAAGGGCTAGGGCGGGACGACGACGACGACGAAAAAACCGTTGAGCGTCAACGTTTGCGAAAAAGGGGGACGAAAAAAAAGAACAAGTAGGGGAAGAAAGGAAGGAAGAGCGCTTAAAAAACAAGGGCATCGGACGCGTCGAGAGGAGGAGGTTCATAACGGAGAGCGAAAGAGGAGAGAGAGAGAGAGAGAGAGAGTTGGACTAAATGGACTCTTCTACCGCGACGACGGCTCAGCACTCGGCCTCTGGCTCTCTTAGCTGGAGGTTGAGTTCTCATCCCATCACCCTCCTTACCTTTCTCATCTTCAGAACCTGTCAGTTCCTCCCTTTTTTGTTTCGATAATACCTCTTCAACCTTGTCGCTGACGTGTTAACAGCCAGCGTGGTGATATACTTTCTCGGACTATGGGTCATCAAGAGCATGTACGTTTCCCACCTCTCTCGACGATGCGAATTCGGAGATACCTACACGACCACAAATGGAAAGACCTCAGTCTAACACATTTCTCCCCAACTACACCCACAGGATCATGATCTTCATCATCACCATCCTCCTCCTCGCCGCAGACTTCTACTACCTCAAGAACATCGCCGGCCGTCGCCTCGTCGGCCTCCGCTGGTGGAACGAGGTCGATCCCCAGACGGGTGACTCCAAATGGGTCTTTGAGAGCAGCGACCCTTCCAGCCGCGTCATCAACGCCACCGACTCGCGCTTCTTCTGGCTCGCCCTCTACGTTCAGCCTCTGCTGTGGTTCGTCATGGCCATCCTCGCTCTCGTCAGGCTGCAATTTTTATGGCTGCCTCTTGTCGGTTCGTCTACGCTCCCTCCCCTTTCCCTACGTTTTTCTCTCGTTGTATAAAAGAGACAAGAAAAAGCATCGCTGTTATCGCTGGGGGGTTAAAAATAATACGCTGGAGGGTTAAAAAAAATACCACGAATACAAAAGAAACAAAAGAAAACAAAACAGAAAACAAGACAGACAAAGAACATGAAGAAAACGGAAAGAAACAAAATGGAAAACTGACAAATGAAAACAAAAAAAACCTCCAAATAAATATCCAGTCATCGCCCTTATCCTCACCATCATGAACTCTCTCGCCTTCTCCCGCTGCGATAAGTTTAGTCAAGCTTCCAACATGGCCGGTTCCGCTCTGGGGACGACAAACCTTGCCGGAAGTATCGCCTCTAACATGGTCGGCCGCTGGTTCTCCCGCAACTGAAAGCACACGCAAAAAAAAAAAAAAAAAAAAAAAAAAAAAAAAAAAAAAAAAAAAAAAAAAAAAAAAAAAAAAAAAAAAAAAAAAAAAGAAAAAAAAAAAAAAAAAAAAAAAAAAAAAAAAAAAAAAAAAAAAAAAAAAAAAAAAAAAAAAAAAAAAAAACTCGAAATTGAAAGAAAGAAAGATGCATGCCGCTGGTTCTCCTGCAAAAGCACAGAAACAAAAGAACACAACAAGGAAAGGAAGGAAGAAAGAAAGGAAGGGAGATACAGGCCGCCATCAAGGGGGATATCAAAAACGAAGGAATAAAAACACAAGAAAGAAAGAAAGATGCAGACCGCTGTCAAGGGGGATGTCAAAAACGAAGGAATAAAAACACAATAAAGAAAGAAAGAAAGGAAGGAAGATGCAGGCCGCTGTCAAGGAAAATGAAAACGAAGGAAGATGCATGCCGCTGTGAAAGGGGGTAAAAATGGGCGAAACTGTTGTTAGCTGTTAGTGGGAAGGGGGGGGGGCTACTTACTTGTTACCTACTCTCAAGAGAAGAGATGAGGCCTAAAAGCCTGGTCGTAGAATCCGTGTGTACATATGTCAGCAGTTCATCGGGGGAAGGGGGCGGCTACTTACCAATCCTCCCAGGAGGGAGGAGGAGGAGGGGAAAGGGGCGGGAAGAAGAAGCCGGAAGTGGAATATCTCGTCACGACCAGCACTACGAACGTCGAAGGGTATGTCATGACGGGACATCCCTTGACGGGAGAGGAGAAGAGGGGACCATGTCAGCATCTACTCGGGGGCAAGGGGACAACTCACTCGGTACATCGGTCCTCGCGTCGGCCGATATACCTCTTCCATTATCTTCCAGCCACACCGGTCTCGGTCGCACTACGTGAATGGTCGCTGCCCGATGTGCTCGTAGCGTGCCCAGATACGCGCGGAGAGCGGCGCTCTCCTCTAACGACTCCGCCTCGGCTCGACGACTCCTCGCGGCCGTGTTGTCGACAGGACCGGGCCTCGGAGCCCCGGCATTGTACTTCTCCCTGACAGACAACGACGGACCACGATTCGCCGCTTTCATTAACACGCGAGCGGGCTTAGCAGGAGCGTGCACGATCTGGGGGACGGCGGCCTCTTCATCCCGAGCAAAACGTCCGCCGCTACGCAGCCGAAGCCGCCTCACGACGACGGCCTGAACCGCCAGAATAACTAGCAAGAACAGGAGACACAGGAGAAAAAGACTGCCGACAGCGATGCCTACGATGGCCTTGGTGGAGAAAAGCTTGCCAGCCATTATCGGTCTGTTCAAGTCAGTGACGCGTCCGGAAGTGGCGGGGGAGTCTACCCTGGCAGAAACGCGTCAGAGAAGACAATGGGGGGAAAGACAGACAACGACGCGTCAAACACGCAGCGGCGACCAAGAATCGATGCGGGAGGGCGATCGGAAGAGACGACGAAACGACGCGGGACGATTCGATACGACGAGGGCGATATGCGACGGCGATCTTATTCAGAAGTCGGCAACGAACCGCAGTATGGCCATGGATCGATGGTACTATGTAGAAGGGAAGAAGAGAAGAGAGACCGGGGGGGATGGGACGGGGGAAGGGGGGATTTAAGTAGACCAACGGTGCGGACTGGCACTGTCTACCAAATCAGCCCGCAGCCATTTTCCTGATTTATTTTTCTGCTCGAGGTATCCGATCAGCGAGCGGTTGTACAAGCTACACAGTACAAGGTACTGAAGCGTGCAGGTAAGTGCTTCTTCGCCCAGAAGAAGCACAGCAGGTACTTGAGAGCCGATGTGTCTACTTGCATCTGCCAGATCCTACTGCCGAACCTTTTACTTCGGTACTCACTGCCGATGCGGGGTTGACAGGGGGCACTTCATCGACCACCAAAGTATCGGCTACTTTTCTCAGTACGTACTCGGTACGTACTCGGTACGTACCCGGTACGTACTGGGCACGTAGCCATGGGCACCGGGCAGAGGGTGGCAACAACGACGATCCTTCCCTCCAAGAGATGCAGACAGAGATAAGAGGTGCCTTGGGGTGGCAGGCGCGAGGTCCGGACTTGACCCCTTCTTTGCAGACTGGCTCTTGTTCTGCAACCCCCACAAGCAGGTGCACCTTCCCGCTAGCTTCTTTCTTTTGTGTCAGTGGGCTAGAAGGAGGAGTGGGGCTGTCAGGGTGTAGAGCCTTTAAAAATGGCGGGTCGTAGGGAGTATGGATAGTGCTACAGATTCTATCCGTACCCTACTAGCGGAGAGGGACCCACGTTAGGTAATGAATCGGCACCACATCAGCGGCCTACGACTAACAATAAGCGCATGGCATGCATGCGACGATACCTGCGTATCCGTAAAAATCTCTGCGATAACTCGATAAGGCCAACCGACGACAATCCGGGGTTACCAAGGAGGGGGAGGGGGCGCATCTCTCCGTTCCTCTCTGTTCCTCTCTCTCTTTCTCATCACTCTCTTCACTCTGTGGCACCCTGTATCCGTACCCTGGACCCGTTCAGAAGCAGCGCAACAGGACCAAAAAAAAAAATAGACGAAGAAGAAAAGGAGACGAAGACGAAGAAGCCTTATCCATTATGCCTACCGACCAAAAGATCGCCATCGTCTCCGTCTTCGACAAGACCGGTCTGCTGGACCTGGCCAAGGGTCTCGTCCACCACAATGTGCGCATCTTGGCGTCGGGCGGCACCGCTCGCATGATTCGCGACTCTGGATTCCCTGTCGAGTGAGTGCGAGCGATGCAGGCTCTTCCCCCCGGTTCGCCGAAGCTTTTCATTCTCTTACATATGTACATATGTACGGATATAACCGGCTAACCTCGTGGACGACGACAGTGACATAAGCTCCATCACCAATGCCCCCGAGATGCTCGCCGGCCGGGTCAAGACGCTACACCCAGCTGTCCACGCCGGCATCCTCGCGCGTAATCTCGAGTCGGACGAAAAGGACTTGGCGGAACAGAATATCAACAAGGTCGATTACGTCGTCTGCAACCTCTACCCGTTCAAGGACACCGTCGCCAAGGTCAACGTCAGCATCCCCGAAGCGGTCGAGGAGATTGACATTGGCGGCGTCACCCTGATCCGGGCCGCGGCCAAGAACCACAAACGCGTGGCCATCCTCAGCGACCCGGCCGACTACGCCGCCTTCCTCACCGAGCTCGACAAGGGCGACATCTCGGAGGAGAGTCGCAGCAGGTACGCCCTCAAGGCCTTTGAGCACACGGCCGACTACGATGCCGCCATCGCGGACTTCTTCCGCAAGGAGTACGCCGGCTCCGGACGCCAGTACATGGCCCTCCGCTACGGCGCCAATCCGCACCAGAAGCCCGCCGCCGCGTTCTGTCCGCTCGAGAAGCTGCCTTTCAAGGTGCTCTGCGGCGCCCCGGGCTACATCAACCTGCTCGACTGCCTCAACGCCTGGCCGCTCGTCCGCGAGCTGAAGCAGGCTCTGGGTCTTCCGGCCGCCGCCAGCTTCAAGCACGTCTCGCCCGCCGGGGCGGCCATCGGGCTGCCGCTGACGGCGGAGGAACGCCAGGTCTACTTCGTCAACGACATAGACGGCATCGAGGCCTCCCCCCTGGCACAGGCCTACGCACGCGCCCGCGGCGCCGACCGCATGAGCAGCTTCGGCGACATCATCGCCCTGAGCGACGTCGTCGACGTCACCACCGCCAGCATCATCTCCAAGGAGGTGTCGGACGGCGTCATCGCCCCCGGCTACGACGACGGCGCGCTCGAGATCCTCAAGAAGAAGAAGGGCGGCAAGTATCTCGTCCTGCAGATGGACCCCGATTACACGCCGCCGGCCACCGAGACGCGCACCGTCTTCGGCGTCAGCCTGCAGCAGCATCGCAACGACGTCGAGATCTCGCCCAAGTCCTTCGGCACCGTCATCGTGCCCAGGGATTCGGGCGCGCTTCCCGAAGCGGCCGCCCGCGACCTCACGGTGGCGACCATCACGCTCAAGTACACGCAGAGCAACTCGGTCTGCTACGCCAGCCGCGGGCAGGTCATCGGGCTCGGCGCCGGCCAGCAGTCTCGGATCCACTGCACGCGTCTGGCCGGCGACAAGGCCGACAACTGGTGGATGCGCTTCCACGAGCGCGTCCTCAACATCCGCTGGAAGAAGGGCACCAAGCGTCCGGACAAGAGCAACGCCATCGACCTGCTCGTCAGCGGCCAGCTTTCCCGCGACGGGCCCGAGCGGGAGGCCTTTGACGCCGTCTTCGAAGGCGCCCCGCCGCCGGCCTTTACCGCCGAGGAGCGCGAGGCCTGGATGGGGCAGCTCAAGGGCGTGTGCCTGTCCAGCGATGCCTTTGTAAGAAGACCCAGACTTTTTTGCTTTGTTTTTTTTTCCCTCCTCGCTTCAATCTTGGCTGACCTGTTTGTTTTCTTTCTTCTTTAAAATCCTCAGTTCCCCTTTACGGATAACGTGTATCGTGCGTCGCGCTCAGGCGTCGGCTACATCGCCGCCCCGGGCGGTAGCCAAAAGGACAGCGAGGTGTTTGAGACGGCGGAGAAGCTGGGCATCGTCTTCGTCGAGCAGAACATACGGCTTTTCCATCACTGAGTTGGGGGCTGCTTGTCAATGTCTTCTTCTTTTATCTCTTCTTCTTGGAGCCTACCCAGTTGGTCTGCCATAAGCCTATGTGCTCTTCTATTTTTTGTGAATACCTACCCGTACCTACCTACGGATTGATGATGATGATGCTATTCATCTGCAGTGTTCAGTCACCTACCTCGTCATTGCCATTAGTAGATTCACACATCTACATACCGTAAACTACATATCGACATCTTCATGACAGCAAAAGCCCACCGTTGCCGTTCACCTCCTTAACCTTTGCCCCTGTCCTCCTACCCTAGGCACCCGATCCTGGTATACATATACCTACCGACGTCAGGAAACAACTAAATAACGATCGTGAACGAAACAACACGAACAAAAGTGTTATGAAAGTAACAAGAACAAGGTGAAAATCCCCTGCTGATACAAACGAGAGAAAAAGGAAAAGAAGGGAAGAAGAGGAAAAGAAGAGCGATATAGCTTCTTCCCCCCCATCCCTACTATGCAAACGTCATCGAAATCTCCTTTTCCACCCCGAAATCCTCGTCGTCCGGATCTGTCCAGCTGCTCGCCGCCAGGGCCACGTTGGGCATCGTCTGCGATGGCGTCACCCCGGGACGCGCCGGACCATCCTCCACTCCCTCCTGTTCACCGGCGGCCTTGGTGATCTCGCTCCTGCGGCTGGGCTCGATGATGAAGGACTTTCGCCCCTGTGCCTTACCCTTGCCCTGTACGGATACCTGGCCCCCTCCCTCTTCGGCCGCGTCTCTCATCCGTTGGACTGGTATCGCTTCGGCGCTCTTCGTCTCCCGCAAGGGCTTCCGTCCCTCCACGGCCGACGACACGTCGAGCTTCATCGGCGGCAGCGTCGACTCAATCTCCCTCACCTGAAGCGTCTCTTCCGACGTCCCAGCCAGCTTCTCCTTGGCCAGCTCGGCCCGAATGGCGTCTACGTCGAACAGGACGCCGGGGCTGTTTCCCTCCTTCTCCCCCTTGCCGGTCGAGTCCTCGTACACCTCCCACTCCTGTCTCTCCGCCTTCTTGCGCCGCCCGAAGAGGCCAAACTTGCCGCCCTTCTTGGCCTTGCCTTCCCTCTCCAGCTCTTTGCGCGCCTCTTCGATCTCGTTGATGAGCTCGCGCTGCCGCTCCTGGTGGTTCTCCGGATCCGGATCCTCAATCTCCGAAAACTCCTCCTTTTCCACCATCCACCCGCACTTCATCAGCAGTGTCGGCATCGACTTTCGGTATTCCATGTGGCCTGCCACCACGTCCGTCACGTCCATGTTCTCCAGCCAAGGGCAGTCCTCGATGGGGCCCAGCCCGGCCACTCGTCGTATGCCACCGTTGGTCAGCCGGAATAGGTACCCCAGAATCCAGTCGTTCCGGTTATAGCCGTTGAGGAAGCGGCCGCACACCACCGTCCTGGCCCGGATGTACTCCTCCTTCTTCACCACTACCGGCGACCCGAACAGGTAGACGTTCTGCACCAGTCCGTACGCGCCCTTTTTGGCCAGCTCCTGCAGGCACGAAAAGATGACGCGCGCCCCGAGCGAGTATCCGACCAGCGTGATGGGGCGGGTGCCCAGACTGCGCTCTATGAGCGAGTCGGCCAAGATGAGGCCTGCCGCCGTCGCTCGATCTAGCGACACGGCCCAGGGGTTATCGATGAGATACGACAACTTGGTCAGGACAATCGGCAGCTGAAGAGCCGCCATAAGACTGACGAGGATAGTGCTGCCGAGAATTTGCTGCAAGCCTTGCGTGAGAGCCTACGTCCGGCAGTTAGCCAACACGCCCTACCTTCAGGGCGTCGCTGCTACTCTACATACCTCGGTGGCAAGAATGTTGATGGTGTCTCCCATGCTTCGCAGCATCTCCGGTTCCCAGAGAACCGAGTATATATCGCCCATGATGGGGTCCACCGTACTGAATGGCAGACGGACGTCGTCGACTTTTCCCGTCAGCCACCCCGAGACGGTGACGATCAGGTTCACCCGTTTCTTGTTGTGCAGCGGCCGATACTCGAATGTTTTGACGGCGCCCGTCCGTCGATTGGCCGCTCTTATCCCTATGATGCTCCCCGAGGCGGCGGCGCCGGACGTGATGACGGCGGCTCCTCCGGCGCCGGCGAGGAAACTGCTCGTCCCAGTCACGCCTATCGTGGTGAAGCCGGCAGCAAGGCCAGCTCCGATGACGGGGGCGAGGAGGCCTGCTGAGAGCCCGATGACTAGGCCACCGCCGACCGTTGCCAGGCCCATCATGACGTATCTCCTCTTGAGCGCCAGTTTCCTCCGCGTCTCCATGTGTTCGTCCTCGTTCCAATTCTCCTTTTCCGCTTGCTGCTGCATCTCGAGAGCGTCGGTGATCCTCTTCTCGAACCTGCAGATGTCGATCCACGAGATGTCGAGGCTGGCGCCGACGCGCTCCAGAAGCACCCGCGAGCGAGCATCGTAAGCCGAGTCGGCAATGAGCACCAGAAACAGATCGCAGAGGACGGTCCAGCGGAGGTCGATGTCGATCTTGTCCGTCGTCGGCAGCTGCGACGGCATCTGAGCCTCGGGAACCTCGGAGGACTCGTCGACCTCGTACGGCGGCGGCGCATCGGCCGCCTTTTCTTCTGCCGCGTTGGGCGACTGCGGCGCCGATTTTCGATCGCTTCCGGTCGCCGCCATGGGGTTGTGCACCCTCGAGTTGGCGTGAAGGGCCGGGGTCAAATCTGCCGGTCTGACCTCGTGCGCCGCGAGCTGTTCGATCATGAGCTGCTCCGCCGCGCTGATGTCCATGTGAGAGTAGAGACGGATCATCATCTTCTGACCCCACATCTTGACGGCCTCGGCTGCGGACTGGACCTCCCTCTTGTTCTTCTTGGTGATCTCGACGCCATCGGAGTCATGGACCAGCTTCGCAATCTCCAGGCGGACGACGCCGACGTAGGCGATGCGCTGGCCTTCGGTCAGAAGGTCTTTGGTGGCCTGCATCTGCGCCAGAGCGTCTCGACCCTCGTCATCGCCTGCCATGCTGGTGCCATTGGTGTCGTTGAAGAGGTATTTCGTATTCTCGTCCATGCTCGTGGCCGACTGCGCATCGTCGTCCATGATGACGCGCGTGTAGCCGTTTCCTGCACCACCAAGCCCGTTGTAGCCTGCTTCGTCCGGCTCTTCATCATCGACGTGTTCTCGGGCGATGAGCCGGTCGTCGTCGTCGTACATGTCGAATCTCGCATAGGCGGGCATCGTCTGCCAGCCGACATCCTCGTCTTCAACCTCGTCCTCTTTTCGCATTGACAGCTGCTGGTGGGAAAACTCGGAGATGGCGAGGCCGTTGGCGGTCACGCTGTCCCCTCGACTGCGACGAGTGCGCGACGATACTTCGGCACTGGCCCTGGACGTGACGGGACGAGGCGTTGCATCCTCAGCGCGGGGCGTCTTGTCGAGGGACTTGCTGGGTTCCGGGGTAGCCGCATCCGTGGGCGGAAGAGTTGAGTCGTCGGGCTTCGGCTGCTCTGCGCCGGGCGTTACCGGTCTGACATTGGCCGTCGGCGCCGCCTGCAGAGCGGCAATTGGCTGCGGGTCCTCAATGACGGGCTGCGCATCTTGGAAAACGGCGTCGTCGCCGTCACTCTCGGTCTTTGGGGTTGTTGGAGAGAGGACTTCTTCTGGTTCGGCGGTCAGGCGCTTCTCCCCAGAGCCTTTATCGTCGTCCCCTGCCGGCTCTGGTGTAGGATAGCGTCGGACGGGTAGGCCGAAGTCATCGGCGTCTGCTTCTTTGTCTTTGCTGCTGCTGTTGTTGTCCATTTCCAGAGATGTGCCACCACGTCCTCATCCAACTTGACTCAGCTCGCTGGCCGGACGAGGACGTGATAGCAGTTTTGTAAAAGGGGCCACGGGAAATCTGACAGCGTACAATGGATGAAAGGCCAGGCTCTATACGATAATATCCATCCAGTCGTAGTATGTACGAGTATGCATGTATTGTATGTACGACAGTCGTAGTATGTAGTAGCAATGCAGCCTCGTGGGAGAGGCATCCGAATCCGAATCCGTCGAGGGGTCGGTCAGGTGGCCATTGGAGGGGTTGTTGTTGGTTTGGCTTGCTTTACTAATATTGAGTACCTGAGAGATACTAGAAGTGCCGCGTAGCAGAGGTGGAAATTACAGGTCGTCCCCTGGTATTGCCGTCTCCAGCCAAGTGCCGGTGGAAACGGGAACCGCATCAAGAGTCCCGGTCTAGGCAAGCGGCTAGTATAACGGGTTTTGTGCCAGCCAGTGTGAGTGGGTGGGTGTATGTATGTAAATCGATCGTGGACGAAGTGGCAGTAGGTAGACAAAGGAGTAGGACCAAGACAAGAAATAACCTTTACAATAAGGTTCCTCTCATTGAGATAGTAGGTAGGAATTCCGCATTATGTACCTATTTACTACTACGCACAGCAGTGTTGTGTTAGCTGCCGTCGTCACCGGCGCTCATCTTTACCTCCTCCTCCTTTCTCGCCTTTGCCTGAGGCTTTTTCGACTTCTTCACAGACAGCGGATTCGGGCCCTTTGGTCCTCGCTTCTTCTTTTTCTTCTTCTTCTCGGCCATCTCCGTCATCGTCGTCGCCTCATCTCCCTGGGTATTCGAGGGGGCGGCGTCATCCCGGTCCCCATCGCTGACCTCGTCCCGTTTCCTCTTGCCGAGCGTCGCCTTGATCTCCGCTCTGAACTTGCTCTTCTCATCCCTCGCTCGCGTCAGCGCACTCTCGTCTGACATGGGCTCGAGGATCATGACGCTCCGCCGGACGTAGATCAAGGGCACTCCTCGAATGCCCCGCAGCATTCGCCGGACTTCCTGGCTCTGGCTCGCCACCACGTATCGATGCTTGTTTTCGCCCTTGTCCTTGGCGTCTATGACCGATCGCATGCAGTCCATGGTGCTGAGTGGCTCAGGGTATTCGTCTGGGTGATGACCACAGCGCCGTCGCTCGAATGACTTTGCCGCGTCGATGACGTCGCTCACTCCCGGTTCTTCTTTGCGCGCGTACAGCTTCCGAATCTCGCATTGAGTAATCACTGAAAGTGTCAGCCTCTTCGTCCAGCCTTGCTCTGTCGCCCTTTCGACGTACGTACTGGGTTTGACTTTTCCATGAAGCGTTCTCTGAAGCGCCGGCTCGAGATCCATCTTGAACCGATATGTGTCGAAGACCATCTCTGCGTCCACTGATGATTGCCGTCGTCAGCCGAGCCGCGAGGCTTGCACGTTGATCAGCGGCAGGACCGACGTACCAAGCACTTGATATGGCTCACGGAAGCCGAATGTCATGGAGAACTGCTCCATGAGCTTCCGGTACTGCTTCGATCGTTTTCCCCTCATTTTGACTTTGGCCACCGACTGCGACAGGCGGATTCTGATATCGCGATCGCTGATGATGTTGGAAAATGCATTGCTCATCGGAGTGATAAACTTCACTGGCACGTGTGATAACGGCTTTCGCACGGCACGTGATGACACAATACCCCGCTACGGGCCGAACGTCCGCTCTTGGCGCTCAGGGGAGATCTTCCGTTGTGATGATGACGATTCTGATTTATGGGTTGCGTCTACGGAGTATAATGAAGCGAGATCAGTCTTCAAGTTTTCATCTCTTATGCCTTAATCGATCGGGTATTAAGTACGGATATAGTGTGTGTATTGGCTCAAATGAGTACGGATATATGTATGCAAGTCGTGAAACCATTAAATCCTTCCTTCGACATTATCTCTCCCTCCCTCTCTCTCACTCTCACACGCGCACACATACCTTAAGCAGATGCACCCAGCTCCATCGCAAAAAGTATGTTCATTTTTTATATGTACAGAATGAAGTCAGACGACCATTACAACATCTGCTGTTCGTCGGTGATCAATCATGTCTCGTTCCTGATACAGAGGGCGGCGACGACGCTTATATCGTCCGGTTTACCTATCAACGATCTGGTCAGTCTGGACAAGGCGAGAGATGCTGAGCGACCGGAATCGACAAACCTCCCTCGCTTGCCAGGCCTTCTTCGATGGCGCGCTCCATGAATGGGCTCTCGGCAAACGGATCCACGGCGACGGTACGGGCCGCCTTCATCAGGTCATCAGCCAATGTGTTCATACCGCCGTTGCGGCCTCCTGTTCGATCCATGGGTGAAGGCTGATCCTCAGCCGACTCCCAGTGGGCGATGCTCGTAACAACCGACTCGACAATCTCATGCTCCCACAGGTTGTCGACGACGCCGTCGCTCATGGCGAGTATCACGTCCCCCACCTCCAGTTCCACTACGTCGGTGACGGCATTAGCTTCGGGCGTGTCAGGGCTGTTGGTGCCCAGCTGGCGCGGGCAGTCGAACCAATGCCACTGCTCCGTAGTCTTGTACACGACGTCACGGGTGCGGGGACGGACGACCATGACCCGGGAGTCGCCTAGATTCGTCACGTAAAGAAGAGGAGAGGGTTCGTCGGCATCTTTGTTTGTTCTGTAGTGCAGCTGGGCACCGCACGTTGTCGTGGTTCCTTGCCAGTCGTGGGGTACCGTAGCATCCAGCGTCTTCTGGTAGGCCGCCTGGAGCGTCGTAACCGGATGTGGATCGCGGGGCGCTTCAGACGAGAGCGCTGCCGCCCGCTCTTCCTCGATGGCAGCAGCCCAAAAGTGTAATATCAACCGCGACCAAAGACTTGATGGCGATCAGCGCGACAAAGTTGCGACCAATTGCTTGGGGCGAGTTACCCGGCATGGCCACGGGGACGTGTCGCCCACGCGCCGACTCCATCGTTTGCGCAGACGAAGAAGTCGCTGACGTATACGGCGTCGTCGCCGTTGGTGAGGCCCCTTAGGAGTTCCCCGTTGACGTAGCCCCTGCGGTTGCGGCTCTGATGATGGGTGCTCAGCGGGTCGGAGAAGGAAGCGGATGGCGGAGACAGGAACGGTGGAGGAAAAGGTCGGGGCGCCCGCTTCGCGAACAGAGCGATGCCTGTTTCGAAGCGAAATGGCAGCTGGGGCGGCCTCCGACGTCGTTCGGTGGGCGAAGACGTCGACGAGGCGGAGCGACGCCGGATCGTGTTGAGGAGCCGAGAGGGAGTCGAGAGGAAAGTCGTCGGGATGACCACCGTCACCGGGAGCCGAGTCGCGCGCATTCCCCTCATAGATGAGGCACCGGCGTCAGCCCGTCACGTCGCTGGCCGCAGCCTCTCTGACGGGCTCGGGCTGGAAGGGGGGTGGGCCGGTGATGGATGGCGGAGTCGGCGAGGCAACGTGCGAAGAAGCGCGGCCGCCAGCTGGCGGAGTTTGCCCGGACACGTGACAGAGATAGGTTTGCACCTACCTTGAAGGGTCTCTTCTAGCCTCAGAGTCAGTAGAAACTCCGTACACGCATACATACAGTCACACACGCGCACACACACACACGTCGGCACCCCTATCTTTCGCGAAGCAGCAACAACAACACACCAGCTTATGACACTCGCAGTGAGTCACCACCCCCTTTTCCTTCACCAGAATCCAATACTCACAAGCTTATTAGAATTGAAGTCATCATCCTGCATATCCAAACTCTTTTTTATCCGCTGGCTTTTTAAAAAAAAAAAAACATCTATCTGCCTATAAATTGGCCATGGATCCTCCCACCAAACCCAGGTCATCTCTTCCCTCAGCTGGAAATCGGTTCTTCGACCGTCCAGTCCACAGGAACGTGCAAGAATGAGACAATCACTCCGTGATGCCATCTCTAAAGGATGGCCTACCATGTCTTTGTCCGAAGACAACGAGCGTCTTTCCCTGACTGTTCGTGCGGACGATGTCTATCGCCAGTATGCCCAAGATCAAGATTCCCGCAAGCTTTTCGACCAAGCGACGCAGTGGCTGTCGGCCATCAATGAAGGCGGACAAGACACATCCCGACAGAACATCATCGACAAAGAAGTCCATGAAGCGATTATTCGAGCAATATTTGGAAGCAATATGATAGAGCGAGCGGGGCTGAATCTGGATATCACCATCCAACTCTGCCGAAAGATACTCGATGGTGAAAGCCTCGAAATCGGTGATAGAGATGGCGCTTGTGATGATGCTGTTGTGGAATTGTATCGCCGCCAACATCCGGATCTTCGAGACAAGTCCGCGCAATACATCATACGAGGTCGAAACGAGATCGTACAGCACGCCAGAGCATACCAACACATGATACATGCCTTCGTGGTGGAGAAGCGGGATCTCTCGGAGGATTTGATCAAGGAAACCCACCGCATACTAGCCACGGGAGTTCCTATTGTTTCGAGAGATCACCCGGACGTACCGCCCGAGATGTATGGGGGAATCTATCGAAGTGTCATCGTCGGCGCCGGCTCAACCAATTTTACGGTGCCAAAGTTCATACCCTTGAAGATGCGGCAGATGTGCGAAAGTCTCAAGCAGGACCTTGCAGCGGCAGAGGAGAAAAAAAGCATCGACCCGTTTTCCATCGCCTCGAAATACTCGCTCCAATTTGTCGAGATTCATCCCTTTCAGGATGGGAACGGGCGCATGTGCCGCATCATCTTGAACGCTATCCTCTGCCGCTTCGCTGGCGTCATCGTTCCGATTGGAGAAAGGGAAGAGGAGAGATGCGAGTATCTTGACATTAAGAAACGAGCAAGCAGAGACATGGAGGGCCATGGCGAATACGCAACCTTTGTCCTCAGGCGGGTCGCCACTCGCCTTCGCCAGATGAAGAAGAAGTTGACGGGAAAGTCGAACGCATAGGACTTTTGATCTGATGACGGATACCAACCTACCTACTGATGGGCTTGACCTTGATGACGACGACGTTGAGGTCAACTTTGACTCCACTATTCGGGAAGAACTGGCTGGGTCGGAAAAGAGCTATCCAGGACTGACAATAGCCCTCACGTATATGCGGCAGCAGGTCAATACGTTGCCACAAATGATGAAACGGCAAGGGCAGTGTGCCAACAGGCGACATGCTGCTGTGACGAACGCCATTGAGATTACATACGTCCGAGGACATGATGTCGATATTGAAGCTGTTCAGCGGGGGCAGAGGACGCACAAAGTGCCCTATTAGGGCCGTGAGCCACATCTCTACGGAGGTGCCTCCACGTTTGAGAGCGTGAGCTGCGTAGCGCATTTGGATAGAAGCAAATCAAAAAAGGACAAACAACGCAGACTGACAAAAACCAGTCCTGACAATCTAGGCAGTCTAATTGTTCTTTTTCCTCCTTGACGACGGTCAGGCATCCCTCCTATAGCATAATGATACCCTTATTATCGGAGACGCTTCTTTCTGCTTCCGCCGGCGCCAGACGATTGAACGTCTCTCCGGCGTCCCCGGCGCACGACAGTTATCTGGTTGATTCTGCCAGTAGTCATATGCTTATCTCAAAGATTAAGCCATGCAAGTCTTCTTGTTGTCGTAGGGGTTACTGGTCAGTGGTCACATAGCAGTTGTAAAGATTTTAGCAGAACGACCTTGTGTACGGAGTATGTGTAGTATCAATACCTAGGTAGGTAGTCATACAGAAGATGTCAGAGGTCTTAGACAAGTGGATCACCCTAGGCTCGGAGGCGTAGGCCGTACGTGCCTTCAGGGGTGTCTCCAAGGGCTACGGATTCCTGATCTGTAGGAATGGGCCCGTAGCCGTCGAAACGGATCAGGCCGTTGCCAAGGTCAACGGTACGAAGAATGTATCTCATTTGTGAGGGCATCACGGCCCAAAGGAAGGATTCTATAGGTATCGAATACGCCTATATAGATAGCTGTATTTCCCTCCGTTTTGGCAGGGGTAAGCAGATTAATTAATACAATTATACACCCTATAATTCGTACAATAGTTATAAGCCCGGTTAGAGCTCTAATTTGAATACCCTATTAGACGAATTTTCACTGCTAATTGCTCCTTCCGGGATTTATACTAAAAGTAAGGCTATCGTTACTTTCGATAAAAGCCCCTTTCTGATTGCTTTAAAATTCAAATACAATAATAATAACGATTTAATAATAACCTTCTTATATCTTAACCCTTCCCTCTACTACTATATCTACTAAATAACTTCTCCTTAAGCCCTCCTATAGGCTTACGAAGCCTAAGGATTAGACGGCTTAGTAGAACGACCTTATCGATACGGCCGAGGACTAGGAGGTTTAGGACCTTATTAACCTAAAGGGTACGAAGACCCTTAAGGAACCCGAGGAGCCCCCTATACCCTCGGAATCAAGGATAACTCGATCTACTTCGGTAGATAGCGCCTCTTCTCGACTTATAGCCTCTTAATAGTTTAAAGAATATAAGGAGATTACTCTTCCGAGGTATAAGAGGCAGCTAAAGAAATATAAAGAGTAGAAGAAGGCTCTTAAAACAATAAACGCCTATATTAAGGCAGGGGCCTTAGCCTACTAGTCTTTATTTAATATGGTACGCACCCCTCGCGAGAAGCTCTAGAAGCTACGTTTAAAGGTCTAGCCGGGAGATTAGTAAGAGAAAGATAACGCCGAGGCTACCCTAACCGCCCTTTTTAGTAAGGATATCGCGAAGGTCGATTTAATCAAGTAGATAGGGGATACCTTAGATGCGTTTAAGCTTTACGAGAACGTAAAGAGTACCCTTTATACTAACGAGAACGCCCTTTAGCGCTTTCTTAACGTTATCTCTAACCGTTATTCGTCCTTCGTAAATCCGGTATTTATAGAGGTTAATAAGGCTAAGACGGCTAAGTAGCCCCTTCCTTAATTCCGCGACGTTATACTAAACTTTAGGCTTATCGTAACCCGGGATTTAAAGAAGCCGAAGGCTATAGCCTTCGTAAATATCGATAATAACGATAACCCTCTAACCTATACCCTATAGGGATAGGACCGAGAAGGCTAGTCTATTCGATTCTTAGATAGCCCGGCAGGTTCCTACGGCAGTCCCTACGGCAGGTTTAACGACGCTTTAGGCCAACGGAACGCATAGGTATGCCTTTAGTATTAGAAGAGGCATTTAGCTAAGAATAAGAAGAAGGAAAATTATTAGCGCCGTTGTTTTTACGTCCTTCCTAACTCCCGCCCACCTTACCTACAATATATCCGTCTCTAAGAGGATCTCCTTCAGAAGGTTCGCAATAAGGTCTTAAGGGACCCCGAGACGAAGAAGAAGGTTAAAGAGTAGAAGAGGGAAAGGAAGGGGAAGGAATCGGAGACTTTAGGGGTCTTTATAGCCATAGCCTCCACTCCTTCTACCTCTAATCAAATGCTTAACTAGGTCCTCCTTGACGGAGGAGCTTCTTCTCACGTTTTCAACGCCCCGGAATGGTTAGACAACCTTGATCGGACTAAGTCAAAGCCCCTAATATCGGCCACTGATTCTGTTATATCTTCGGGGGTAGGATCCGTCACTCTAGTAACGGAAACGGGTTATCAAATTCACCTTAGGGATAGAAAACAGAGCCAGAGTAACACCGTGCCGATTGCACCAAAAGGAGACGTACGCCTCGAAAGGTGTACTGGTTGTTAACTGTTATATTTGATCGTGTGACACACCCCCCCAGTGCAGCTATCGCAGGTCATCACCCCGGCAGTGGGCTTCTTTTGGCACTATCGAGCGCGAATGTCTCTGGCCTGCCTCTTGCCGGCTATGGTCCTTAGACCTTGCCGCTTGCACTCCTCAGGGTTTTTTTTTTTTTGGGGTTGCCACCGGCGGGAGTCGAACCCAGGCTCCCGGCCGCAGAATTGCTACCATGTCAGAAAACAGAGCCAGAGTGACACCGTGCCGATTGCACCAAAAGGAGACGTACGCCTCGAAAGGTGTACTGGTTGTTAACTGTTATATTTGATCGTGTGACAGAAGAATACGGATAGGTAAAGTGAATATAGATATATCTACATACATACATACTATCCGTACATCGAGGTCGAAGAGGGGAATCCTGCCTGGTGACGTGAGCTATCGAGGCTAAAGCAAAGCAAGGACGCGATGCATGTCGGCCGCGATCATGGGCGACGCTCGATATATAAGCTTATTCGTTGGGGACTTTCTTGGTGTGTGTCGTAGGCTTGTTTTGCTTTTTGGCCTTGGTTTTTTTGTCCTGTCAGTCGATTCCCATTCCCCGTCAATGACGCGGTGGCTACCTAATAAGACGGACAATTCTTGACCCAAGTCATGCACATATTTTCCCATCTATCCGTACCTAGCCCATCTATTCGTAGGGATATCATGATATGCAACTACTACCTAATAATCAGTTGTAAAGGGAAGCTTCATCGGTCCCGAACAGACCAGAATGCTGTTGGTGCAAGATTACCGACTGCAGAGCACTACCTACCCTATACATACATACCTCAGAAAGAAAGGGTAGGACAAGCTTATTATTGCTGCTGTTCGTTGCAGTGTTGGTCCGGACTATTTATCACGGCTCACGAGACAAGGATGATCCGGCGGCCCGACAGATGTTAGCTTTTAATAGTGCGACCGGGGAGCGGCCATCGGAGAGAGAGGGCAGGCAGCGTCACACTCCACGGGCTACCGGGACATATTGCATCCCGTCACGCGATGGAGGAATGGGGCGGAGATGGGGATATGTCAAAAGATGCGATCGTCCGAGACAAAATGACGCCCTGGCACGATCTTTGAGCGCCAAATGAGAGGGAACAATCGACTTGTTGACGTCACGCGAGCCCTTCCTTTGTACATACATATGATATGACAGGGATTGCTAAAGCGTAGTACCTACACTAACACGACAGATCCCATTTTCTACACATCAGAAACATCACAGGACAAGTCGATAGCAGTTTGCGTACGGATACCATAACGTGCATGATGCATGCCATCCAAGCTTAGTATGTACATACATACTATCCATGAGAGGTGCGGTTAGGTATTCGTAGGTAGGTAGGTACGGATACAGACGCTCCATGAAGGAACGCCGTGACGCTCGGACGCCGGCTGGCCTTCAGCTTCAGGAACCAGGGGGTTATAGAAAGGAGGGATACGATCGATGCGGTTGACGATTTCAGCGCGGCTGGCATTCTCTTCCCAGCCGCCGGGGTCCAGGTAGGTAGGTAGGTGGTGGCTGGGCAGGAGCCCTGCCGAGGAAGGTGCCAATTGGCACGGCGCTGGGTATAAATTGGGCACGACTCTCCCCCCCTTTCTAGACAGATCATCATTCTCAATCAATCCTGGGCCCGGTGCCCATTTTCTCTCCTTTCTTCGTCAGATGCCTGCCTTTATTTGGTGACCGAGACAGGCGGCCTATAGCCGTAGTGTCGACCTACTATTCCTTCTTTTTCTAACCGCGATAATGTCTTTTGTTCGTGCCGATTAACGACCCGCCGGCGCCGATTGACGATACCTACTCCTCTGCCGCCTCTACTACCTAATTTGCCGCTATGGCCGCTACTACGACCTTTGAGAGATACCGACCGACGCCTCTTTTCTTTTTGGCCCTTTGATGGCCCGTTTTTTCGTCTTTTGCGGCTGCCTTGAGCGTGGCTCGGCTTGCCTTTTTGCGTCTGGCCAGAGTGCCCTTTTTCGCCCCGGATTGGTGGCTTTTGTGTGTGTTTTTCGGCTCCTGAGATGGCCTCGAATGGCCAGGATGCCTCGTTTTTTTCGGTTGGCCCGAGGGCCTTGTTTTTTCTCCTTTCTCGAGGATCGTCGGCCTCCTCTCTCTACGTTATTGGTGATGGACATGGTGGCTGGGCAGGAGCCCTGCCGAGGAAGGTGCCAATTGGCACGGCGCTGGGTATAAATTGGGAAATAAAGGCAGGCATCTGACGAAGAAAGGAGAGAAAATGGGCACCGGGCCCAGGATTGATTGAGAATGATGATCTGTCTAGAAAGGGGGGGAGAGTCGTGCCCAATTTATACCCAGCGCCGTGCCAATTGGCACCTTCCTCGGCAGGGCTCCTGCCCAGCCACCAGTAGGTAGGTATCGGACGAGTAGGATGTCTGACAGACGAGATAGAATGCCTGCCCTACGCCTGTATAAGTGCCTAACAGGAGCATCGATCAAACACTTGGCCGGCACTTGCGAGTTGCGGACGCCAAGGCGCGCCGTATGTACATACATATGTATGTACATGTATCCGTATCCGTAGAGGTGGTAAAAGAGAAGGCAGCATGGGGCGGCTGGCGCGCGCCAAGCCACGGGGGGGGGGGGGGGGGTTGGCTCGCTGGCTGGCCCCTGTTTCTCGCAGTCGCAGCAGTTTATTAGCGCGCCCGCCATTATTTGCTGCTGCAGGCTGCGAGCCCTGAGAATAACCATGGCGGCCCATTTCACTCATGAATCCTTCATCGTCTTTCATAGCTGTTATTTGTTGGCGGTTCATACGGATACCTGTTTTTTCTTGAGTATTGTTATTTTCCACACCCTATTCATCTAGTCACCACACCCTCTTCCAAATCAGGATACCAACTTCCCTACTAGGTCGGGCGGCCCCGCGCCAGTCTGCGCCACCCATCTACGGTACAAAGGCCTGGTAGCCTTAGAAGTCTCCCGTAGTACTAGAGGTACCT
This sequence comes from Ophiocordyceps camponoti-leonardi (nom. inval.), assembly GCA_003339455.1. Classification (NCBI taxonomy): domain Eukaryota; kingdom Fungi; phylum Ascomycota; class Sordariomycetes; order Hypocreales; family Ophiocordycipitaceae; genus Ophiocordyceps; species Ophiocordyceps camponoti-leonardi. The sequence continues at coordinate 47,436 of PDHP01000066.1, forward strand.
ATTTTTCATAATATTTTAATTGCCTCGCTGCCCTCTCTGCCCTCTCTGCCCTCTCTGCCCTCTCTATACCGTCGCTGCTATCGCTACTATCGCTGCTATCGCTGCCGTCGCTGCCGTCGCTGCCATCGCTGCCGTTACTACCGTCGCTGCTGAATTTTTTGAATGAATTTACTACCGGCCATTTGATTATATATACATATCGTGAGTTGGGCACGAATGAGAAGGTACCTCGGCAGAACGAGTGACTCCTTATGCTGCCAGGGCTTTGTACCGCGGATAGGTGGCGTTGGCTGGCGCGGGGTCGTCTGCCCGGTCGGGTGGCGGTTACCCCCGATTTGGATTGGGGTGTGGTGACTAGATGAATGGGGTGTGGAAAATAACAATACTCTTTTTCTTTATTGTTCCCCCATTTGGCCCATGGCTCACCAAGTCATCGCGCCACCAAAGTCAGTCAACCATCATCCCCTTTCCGAGTTGCGACCAAGGCGGTAAAGATACGAGAAAGAAATTCGGTTACGACAGCGAGAGAAGCAAAAAGAAAAGAAAAGGAAAATCAAACCGAGAAAGAAGAAAAGAAGAAGAAAAAACACGAGCCTGTTTAAGATCAGGAGATCAAAAATAGTGCTGCATCGCCAGTATCGTAGACAGAGAGGGTGATGGACTTGATGGTCGACGCGGGAATCCCCGCGAGTTCTGGGTATCCCGTTACGCACAACGCACCTACTACTAACCTACTACCTAGGTACTAGCAGTAGTTCCTACTTCCTACTAGACTCAGCTTCTCCCCTATTTGTGTGCGTGCAGTGACGTCCGCATCGTGAGCCAAGCCAAGTTCCCTGTCACAGTCATCAGGACGCGGCTTTTTTAATCCCTCGGCCTCGCCGTCTGACGCCCCGAGCCGGAGGTAGGTAGCGTCTCTAAGCTCGTCGTCAAAATTCTTCCTTTCTCAGTGTCCGCCATCCTTCCCCATCTTCCTACCGACGAACCTACCTACCTACTTACCTTTCTCCTCTCCTGGCTGGCTGGCTGGCTGGCTGGCTACTCTATACCTACCTACCTACCTACTACCTACCAACGCTTGAACAGTCTCGGCCGCCTGGCCCATCCGTCGTCGATTCGCCAATATTGGACCTTGCCGAATGCGATAGCCGCCCAGGTAATATGCACATTGGTATGTACCGCGACATTTTTTTTTCCCCCGCCGCTGCAAGGCCCAGTGAGAAGTGAGAGGAGAGTGACCGAGAGATGGCCGACCGAGCTTCCCGGCGCCGTCGTCTTGCCCTCAGTCGCCGCCTGCTGAGGCTTCCGTCCTTTCACTGCATACCTTACCTCCTACCTACCTACTCGGACACACCCATCCGTCTTACATACATACATACGTGCATACATACATACATCCCCTTTTTTCTTTCCTTTGTCCACTTTCTTCCTTTTCCTCTTCCTCTCTTTTCCTCCTCCTTCTCCTCGTCCTCCTCTTCCTCTTCCTCTTCCTCTTCCGCTTTTTTACTTCGCACGTACATGCACCATTCTCGTCGTCGTCGTCGTCGTCGTCGACCTCTTGTCCCTCGTCTGCTTCCGGATCTGTGACGACTGACGACCCACCGACGACCGACTGTCTCATCCCCTTGTTCCCTTTCACACTTTCACATAATCACGTCTTCTCTCATCACCTGTTGGCTCTTTTTTTTTCTTTGCTCTCTGCTTACCTACAGGCACCTGTTAGCCCGGCCGCGGAACTGATCAGCCTCTTTCGCCTCGTGGTGGCGGCGCGCCATACGGAGTAGTATTCACTCGTTCATAATACGCAGTCATGGGCCGCAATCGAGGTTGGTACCCATTCCAGCGCCTCCTTTTACCCCCCCGGCCCCGCCCTTACCCTTTAACATCCTCCCCCCCCGGTCTCCCCCCCGTGAATGCCTACCTACCTGCAACCTGCCTACTACCCGCCATGCCCTCCCCCCGGCGTCATTACTACCTACCACTGTATTGCCTTTTGATGAGGTAGCCGCCGGGCTTTCAATGCCCTGACGAGCCACTAAAATCACCCCCCCCACTGCCCCGCCCCGCCCTCCTCTCGGCGCTGGATGCTGACTACTTACTGCCTTCCTACCTACTAATATTATTTTGCCCGCCCGTCCGCCCTCCTACAGTCTTCTCCTTTATGTCCCAGTTTTCCGCTGGCCCAAGGACACCATCGCCTCCGTCTTCACCCCCCGACGAGCCCTCGGGCTTTCGCCTCAGGAAAAAGGCTCAGTCTGTCTCCGGCGCCTATCCCCTCGACTCCGTCCGACGCCCCTTGACGCCGCCGCCGAACCCGGACTATGGCTCCTCGCTGAACGGCTCGCCCAACCACAGCCCAAGCCCCGGCCAGCGCCAGCGCAGTTCATCGCGACCCCTGTCCATCGTGCAGACCTATCAACCGCCCCTCATGGACATCAACGAGGACACCATCCCCGAGCTGCAGCCCATCTTCACCTTTCTCAATAGCCATTCCAACAAGCTTTATCAGGAGGGCTACTTTCTCAAGCTCGACGACCAAAACACACGTAAGCCTGGCCCCAACCCAGCTCCTGCGCAATTTCAACCAATCGCTGACTGCTGCTCCTCACAGAGGGTAAACCCAATCCCGACCGAACATGGACCGAGTGCTTCGCTCAGCTCGTCGGCACTGTCCTCTCATTATGGGATGCCGCCGAGCTAGACGCTGCCGGCGAGGACGGCGAGGTCCTACCCAAGTTCATCAACCTCACCGACGCTTCCATTAAGATGGTGAGGTAGATCGCAACATCGCCGCGACCTCAGCCTTACTAATGTTCTTCAGATCGAGTCTCTACCTACGCGCTCGAGTGACGAGCAACCCTTGCAGAACATCCTCAGTATCTCCACCGCCGGCAGAAACCGGTACCTGTTGCACTTCAATTCGCATCACTCGCTCATCCAATGGACCGCTGGGATTCGTCTCGCCATGTACGAGCACTCGACTCTCCAGGAGGCCTACACGGGCGCTCTCGTCGCCGGCAAGGGAAAGACACTGAACAATATCAACGTCATCATGGAGCGCTCACGCCTCAAGACGGAGGAGTGGGTTCGTGTTCGTTTCGGCGCCGGCGTCCCCTGGAGGCGCTGCTGGTGTGTCATCACGCCACCCGATGAAAAGGAGTATGCCAAGCTTCAAAAAGAACTCAAGAAGCGCTCTCCCTATGACCGCTCTCCGGTACCCATACTCAAGGGTGACATCAAATTCTACGATACGAGGAAAGATGGAAAGAAGCAGAAGAAGGTTATGCCGATCGCTACGATTACCGATGCCTACTCTGCATACGCCATCTATCCTCAGGCCAAGTCTCTGATTGATGCCTCGACGCTCCTCAAGATTGAGGGCACGGTTTCTGTCCACACCGACCCGCCGTCGTCGACCGAGGGGTTCATCTTTATCATGCCCGAGACTCACCCGGCCGTCAGTGGATTCGAGATGCTTCTCCGTTTCCTTTTCCCCACCTGGGACACATTTGGCCTGTACGGCCGCCCCGGCCGGCTGGTCGCAAGCGTTCTTGACCCTCGCTCTCTCATGTTCGCCATGCCAAAGCACAAACGCTATGGCTATCTGGAGATCCTCGACGTTTCGACATTGGTGTTGGAGGAAAGCAGCTCGTCGTGGACCGAGAAGGATTGGCGCAAGCGGTTGAAAGAGGCCACCGGCTCGAGGATGAACGCCATCGAAGACGGCACCAGGTCTCACTCGCGCAGTGCGAGCAGATCGAGCGCCCGATTGAGCGGAGGCGGAGCAGCCGTTGGGACGCTGGGCGGGAAACCGAAAGTCGGCTTTACGGACAACAATGTTCGCTCTTCGCGGTCATTCTCCCTCAATGGAGCAACAAGAGCGGACGCGACGAGGGCTGATCAGCGAGAGCGTTCGCCCATGCACATGGCAGGGGCTTCAGCCCACCCTTACATGGATGCTTCAGACATTGGCCCGGAGAGCAGCTTCTACCACTCCGCCGACGAAGACGCATTCCGGGGGCGGCAGCCGCCGGGGGCCACTGGCGGGCGGGCAAGTTCGGAAGAGGACGGAGAGGAATCCCTGACGCCGGAAATGCGCGAGTTCGAGGGCATGCGACACATGCAGACTCCTGAGCCTGTCTCGCGGCCTCCGGCCTTCAACCACGGACCGCTGGCGCGCCCTACGAGCAAGGCGTACCACTCCCCTGAGCTCCGGCGTGCCAACAGCCGCCTGTCTAGCACGACACTGGATCAGATGGCTAAGGCGGGCGGCATGCCCATGGCTGGCGACATGCGTCCGACAGCTAGCGACGAGGGGAGATCGGTCGCTGGCCCATCGGTATATCCACACGCCAATCCCCCACGGATCTTTGCTAACGACGACGCCTCGCGCGAAGCTATGAGACCGCCAAAGAACGACCGGCCGCCCGGCAACCTAGCGCCACCAAATCACGGCCCAGGCCAGCGGTCCAGGTCTCCCATGGACCGCCCATACCCTCCTAACCAGCAGATGAACGATGCAGACTATCCGCGGCGACCACATACCTCTGACGGACGTCGCCCTCCTCACCCATCCGGACCGCCACGACCTCCCAATTCGGCCCAATCTCATGGTCGACCAGACCAAGGACGTCCGTTGCCACCCGGCGGACCTGGAGGTCCGCCTCCTCCGCATCATAATCGCGGCAGGCCTCCGCAACGGCCCCCGCCCGGCAACTATCCCCCTCATCATGAACAGTATGGCAGCATGAGCCCGGGTCCCGGTCCCGGTCCCGGTTCCGGCCCACGGTCGCACCCTGGACCTGAAGGACGTGGGGGGCCCCCACCCAATCTTCACCCTCAACGCAAGCCACTTCCATCAAAGGCGCACCAAAGTCTGACGCCCAACGACATTATCGATCACTACGTGTCGGACGCACAGCGAGGCGGTCCGCCCCACGACAGGCGGCACCCGCCTGCACCACCTCCCCACCATAATCCGGCTATCGGGGCCCCTGACGCTCATCGCGGTGGCTTTCGACCCGCCGCGGGTCCCATGACTCCGAAGCATGGACACGGATCTCGGGAGAATCCAAGGGGCGCCCCAAGGTCTGGTGGAGCTGCCGGCGGCGGGACTTCCCCCATGCCGCGCACTCCAGACCTCGTTCCGTTGGATACGCACCATGGTCGAGGCGTCTCTCCGACTCCCCGCGGACTACATGCTCCCGAACAAGGCGGCCACTTGACAGGTCGCCAGAGTCCCAGGTCGCCGTTACACTACGGCGGTCCGGAGATGGACGACCGAAGCGGGCGAAGTCCGGCACGCCATCCGGGATCCTCCCCTGTGGCACTGGGGAGTCCGCAACGGCTGACGCCAGACTCGCACTCGCAGCAGCGAGGGATGATGCCGGCTTCGCCGCAATATTCTCCGGGCGGCAACTCCCGGAAGGGGGGCTCGCCAAGCTCCGGTTCACGGCCGGCCAGCCCTCCATCGTCACATTATGCGATGGCAAGAACAGGGGGGCCATTGCCCCCGCAACATGGTGGTGCAATGGGTGGGCCGCCGCCAGGAAGCTTTTCACGACCCCTTCGTCCTGGCGCACAGTCACCGCCCGACCCACGGTTTGGTGGAGCGCAGGATCCGCGGAACTTGCCTCAGCAGTTTCAGGGCCATGCCTTTTGAAAGGAGAGACGATACGATGGGATGGTACCTAAACAAGGAGGACTGAAATTTACGAGGTGATGAGATGACTGCGCTCTCTGGATCGAAAAGAAAAAAAAAGGAACGGAAAAAAAGTACAATCGAGGTTAAGGAGTTTCTTGTTGGCCACGGTCTGCGTCTCGTGAAGCAAGCCCAACGGCGTGGGAAGGATATGTCTGGGAGGCAGGGGTTATGATTTGTCGTATCTTTTCTTCTGTAACTGTAGGTCAGCTTGGGTCAGGTGGCATAGAATTGATACGATTGAGTTGAGGAAGAGAAGAAAGAAGTGATGAGGCTCGCGTATCATGAGCAAGACGTCGTTGAGGATCGATCTGGATGGAGTTGTTACTATGTACATACATATGTTTAATGCATGCACTATATGGTATGTATGACATATGTTTACGGAAACTTGTGTGAGCAAACGTTGCATATCAGTCCGAATCATTTTCCTCCTCTCAGTTTATTGTGCGGATATATCCGTAAGGATACGGTCTTTTTTTTTGCTCCGGTTCTCCAGCACCACCAACGGGGGAATTGCCGGAGGAGCATTTTCCCCCCCTGCGCTGCCCTGCGGCCCCCACCGGGGAAGCGCGGCGGTTAGCTTCGTCGAAAGAAAAAAAAAGCGTATCGCGCAGTCTCCGTAAGTAGGATGTACAAATAGCGTATTCGCTTGTGTGAAAGCAACGCGTTCGATCAGGGGAGGGGTGTGAGCGAGCAGCGTGACAGGCGTGGGTGACGCGTTTGCGCGTGTCGTCCAATGTTTTTTTTTTTTTTTTCCCGTCTGAAAATCGGGAAACGAAAGGGGACGAAACCAAAAAAAACAAAAAAGGAAGGATCCGGTGATTTCGCCAACGACGAAAATCAACGACAGCTTATAGGAATGATTGAAGAATTTTAAAGAGGAGAGGAGAGGAGAGGAGACGGGGGGGCGCGTGACGTGAACCGTTTTTACCTGCTGCTCTTTTGCTTTGCCCTTCCAAGCTCTAGCTGCCGGCCGTTGTGCAGATAGTCTTTGTTAGTGGCTGCCTAGTGGGGCGCCTCTCTCTTCCATTTCGACTGGCAGGCTGCACTGCACGCCTTATTAATAGTGAAGAAAGACGTTGTAGGCACTGCTAGTAGGCAGTATCCGTAGATACCTATCTACTCCGTACTAAAGGCAGTTTACCTGCAGCCCTTCTAGAGGCACAGATACAGAGCATTGTCGCTGCAGCTGGCCGTTGGCGTGCAGTAGTATAGTGACCTGAGCAACTGCTACCGGGCCGCGTCGCCTGCATCGTCCGGTGGGTGTTTTTTTTCCTCACCCCCCTTCCTCTCCCCTTTACCCTTTACCCTGCTCTCTTCTTCTTCTCGTCTGCCCTCTTCCTCTTTTCCTCTCTCTCTCTCTCTCTCTCTCTCTCTCTCTCTCGTCTCGCCTGCCCTCCTTCATCACCACCGACTGGTACCATCTCACCTTCTTACCGCCATCTTCGTTCGCCCGCAGCCCGCCCGCCCGTCCTCTCCCTCTTTCGTCCCAGGCACATGGCCGCCGAGCCGCGCCTGTAGATCTCAGCTCGCCTCTGTCCTACCCCAGCCAGTGACTTACCTCACTCGCTCCCAATGGACGGCGAAGAGCAGACACAGACACAGGGTATGTTTGTGCCTGTCCCCCCGCCACTGCCCGCTATGATCTGACCTCGATCCCTTGCCCCTCTCTTTCTCTTCCCCTCCCTCCAGCAACGCAAAACGTGCTCGATCCTCGTCGGCTCGGCAAGCAGAACTCGGGCTTCTCCGACGATGACATCTCCGACATCATCTGCGTCCTCTACCCGCACTCCAAGGCCGCGCAGGAAGAGGTCTATCGGCTCGCTTGCGAGGAGTCGCCGCATGTTGTGGGCAAGGAGGCTGCCGACCACGTCGAGCCCGACTACGACGCCGAGGACCATGCCAGCCGCTTTCACGCGAATCCCACCGGCAGCGGCGAACACGCCATTGTCCTGCGCCTGTCGGCCGAAACCAAGGACCCGGCGGCCGGCTTCGCGTTTGGCAGGAACCCGGGCCGCTGTGACATCGTCTTCGTCCAGGATCCAAAGAGGAGGATCAGCAACGTTCACTTCTGCATCTACGTCAACGAGTACGGCAACGTCATGATCAGGGACTCGTCCACCAACGGCACCGCCGTCGACAGGCAACTCCTCAACGTCAAAGTCAGGATCGCCGCCGGCTCCGTCACCAAGTGGGTTCTGAGCTCCGGTTCCGTCATCAGGGTCCCCGTCCATGAAGCGGATCGCGACTTGACCTTTCGCGTTCGCATCCCTCGACGTGACGCCGAGTACGACCGGGCCTACATCGCAAAGGTCCAACAGCACTTTGCCAAGTACCCTGTGCAGGATGCAAACGCCGGCCACGTCGACGTGTTCAAGTCGCCGGCCGAGCTCGTCAAGGCAAAGGCTGCACATGCTGCCGCCTTCTACCGCAGGGAGGAGGCCGCCCTCATGAACCGGGAATGGACTGGGTCAGGCAAGTACAACATCACAGGGATCCTCGGAAAGGGCGCCTTCGCCGTCGTCTACAGGGTCACGGCCAAGTACGACGGGAGACCCTACGCCGCCAAGGAAATCGAGAAGCGCCGCTTCATCAAGAACGGAGTGCTCGATCAGAAGGTGGAAAATGAGATGAAGATCATGCGGCGCGTGCAGCATGTAAGGAAACAAAATCAAGACTCTCCGGCTATGCTTCCGCCGAGAACTGAGCAAGACGACTAACCGCCTTCCCACCCCCCCCTCCCCTCTCGCAGCCTAATATTGTGCGATACATGGAGAACTTTGAGTGGAACAATCGACTGCTTATAATCATCATGGAGTTGGTCCCGGGAGGCGACTTGGGAAAGCACGTTTCCGAATGCAGCCCTTTCTCCGAACCCATGACGCAAGACATGGCTGGACAGCTACTGAGCGCCTTGGGATACCTGCACGCCAACAACATCACCCATCGGGACGTGAAGCCCGACAATATCCTCATCGACACCATGGAGCCTCTCCAGGTCAAGCTCACCGACTTCGGTCTGTCCAAGATAGTGACGGAGCAGACTTTCCTCCAGACGTTTTGCGGCACCCTCCTATACTGCGCCCCCGAAGTGTACACCGAGTACGACGAGTACGACGACAAGGGGATCAGGAGCCGTGGTAAAAAGCCGCGTCGTGCGCGCGGTCAGCGCTACAGCCACGCCGTCGACATCTGGTCTCTCGGCGGTGTCTTGTTCTTTGCCCTCACGGGCTCTGCTCCGTATCCCGCCAGCAAGGCTCTCAGCCACTCGGAGCTCTTGCACAACATCATGACGACGATGCTCGACATCTGGCCCCTTCAGTGCTGCAACACGTCGGAGCACGGCATCGACTTCCTGCACCGCATGTTGCAGCGACGGCCAGAAAAACGGGCGACCATTCCCGAGCTGGAGAACCATCCTTGGCAGTTGACCAGGCAGGATACCCCCGTCCCGGAGTCCCAGCCATATGACCAGATCACCGACGACGAGACGGCCGATGCCCCGGACGACGAGCCCGACCACGTCAGCGACTCGGGGGCAGAAGATGACGAGGATGAGCACCCGCGCCCGCGCCGGCTCTTCGGCGAGATCAGCGCCTCGGCCGTCGGCAGCTCGGCCGTCCTCCCGGCCGACCATCTCGACGCCAGTGTGTGCGAGACGGATATCCTGCAGCACAACGACTCTGGAGACTCAGACAGGGAAGGGCCCAGGCACTACCATCTCAAGGCGAAGTCGGCCTCGGCGAATCAGTCGACGGACCAGCTACAGAGCTTGGTGGACAATGTGGCATCGCAAAGTCTCGGCGGCAGCGGAGGAGGAGGCGACGAGCCGAGAAGCTCTGCACAGGCGTCTATGGATATGAACTCCAGCAAGCGCAAGCCGCCCTCGTCCGACCCGGGCGGCGATGCCGAAGGGTTCGTCTTGCTGAGTCAACCGACTTTCAAAAGGTTGAAATCGCAAGAGGCAGACGTCAGCAACCAGGTCCTCTGCGAAGAACTCCTGCTGGCCAGCGTCCCCCAGGTGAAGCGGCTCGACTCCCGTCGGCTGGTCGACAACCCGGTGGACAAGATGACGTTCTGGGAAAAGGACGTCAGTACGTGGCACCTCCAGTATCCCGAGATGACGCAGCTACAATACGACGCCTTCTCCGAGGCCGCGCGGTGCCGGGGAGAGGACTTCGCACCGGGGCAGACGCCGCTGTGGGATCTGGCAATGAAGCACTTCGCCCCCATCGCAAGGCCGAAGCCCGGAGGACTGGGGCGGGACGACCGTCGGCCCAGCGAAGATGACTTGACGAACCTGCCTTCGACGGCACCGGCCGCCGACGCCTCGCAACGGCCGGACTTTCGGCCCCCCGACTCGCAGATCGTGGTGCCGGTGCAAGGGGACGGCCGGGTCGTGGCCGTCATCGAATCCCTCCCCGACTCGTACGTCAAGAACATCTCGTTCGCCGTCACCGACACGCTGGCCTCGTTCGGCCGCGGCCGCGAGAACACGCAAGTCTTCCGCGACAGGATGGAGCAGAGGGTACCCAAGTACGCGTTCAAGATGCTGCTCTGGAGGCAAGGCTACGATTACGATCCATCCAAGTCTGCGCCTCCCTGGAAGGGGGGCTCGTCGGCTGCTGACGAGCCGTCGTACCACTTCTGGCTATCGACCAAGGCCTCGCTCGGCATCCGCATCAACGGCCACCCCCTGGCCTCGTCCGACGCGCAGAACCCGACGGGCCCGTCGAAACACTGGACCAAGATATACGACGGCGACTCGCTGGTGATTTGGGGGGGAAGCGACCCCCAGCACAAGACGCATCTCGTCTTCCGCTGCTTCTGGGGCGGATCGTCCAAGGCGCGCCCGCTGCAGGGGCCGCTGGAGCTGGCGGACGCCTCGCTCGCCAAGCGGCTGGACGCGGCTTGCCAGCGGACGGAGAAGCGGGTGCGGGACGCGGCCGAGCGGCGACGCAGGGCCAACGATGCCATCAGGGAAAAGTCCGAGCGGCAGCTGCGGGTGGAAGAGGAACGGAAGCGCAGCCAGGCGTTCGAGCAGAAGAGGCAGGCCGCCATCGAGCATCTGGCGGCGACGCAGCAGCTCAACTCGCGCAGGGGGACGCCCGGGGCGCATCTGTCGTCGCACGCGAGTCGGCTGCAGGGTACGGCCGCCGCCGGGCCGTCCAGGCAGAGCCGATAGAAGAGGATAGAAGAGGGGAGAGCATGTGTAGCTGTATGAAGGAGCAATGAAGAGAGAGAGAAAAGAAAATAAAGGGGGGGCAAGACGATGATGTCGAGGGGAAAGGGAAAAGCCATTATGACGTGCGGATGAATGGATGGATGGATGATGATGTGATGTATGAGCCAACGAAGAAGGAAGAAGGTAGATGGGATTTGTTGATTAATTTTATTTAGTGAAGCATCTGAAAGTCATGATGATGTATTTCAGACACTCCATCTCACCATCTCAGTCGCCATTTTGATTCTTTATGATGATTATCATTATTATTATCTCCTTCTTGCCTCATCTCATCAAGATTCCCCCCCCCCCTCCGGAAAGCAAAGCATACATACATTGCATGTCCTCGGCCGGGCATCTTCCCTTCATTAATCTGCCCCCCCCCCCCTTTCTCACCTCCCCTTCGCCCCTTTTTAATCCTCTTGTTTTTTTTTTTCCCTTTTTTCTTTTCAATTTTTTTTCTTCTCTCTTTTCCGATGGTGAAGAATACTTCGTCTTCTTCTTTCTTCGGTCTTTGGTGTAGTAAAACAAGTTTCTCCGTCAGGTCGGGCTTGTTTACGGCTTCGCCTGCTCGTCACGCGCCCATCCGGCATCGAACTCTAGAGAACGAGAACAAAGAGAAAAAAAAAAGAAAAAAAGCATAATGAGCCATTTTTGTTTTCAATCGTTCAATTTTTGCTTGCCTTTCTGCGCCCCTTCAAAGCCGAGGGAAGAGGGCAAGGAGACTTACCAATTAATTTCGCCCTCGGCTCCGGTGAGCAAGGCGGAGAGTCCGGCTCTTCGATGATAGGTTGCGGAACATCGTTGTTGATGTCGTTGTTGTAATTATTATGTGACATGACGGCCGGTTCCGTAAACTGGTCGTCGGCTCCATCCCCGAAGGAGGAGGAGGTGGCAAAGCTCTTCATGCCGGCTCCGAAGAAGCGGCTCGGCTTGTAGTATGGGTTGGTCGAAGAGGTCGAGCCATTGCTGCTGTGCGTTCCGCGGCTGCTGTTACCATTGTTATTGCTGTTGTGGTTGTCGGCATAGTGCTTCTGGCGATTATGCCGACTTGATGAGGAGGAGCCGTCATGGCCTCGATAGGCAGGAGAGCTAGAGTCGGTGCCGTAACCCCTTGCTCGTCGAAAGCTTCCACTGCCCCATGGAGCGGCAGCAGCCATGTCCTCCGGAGACGAAGACGCCGAGCGTCTGCCCCGACGCCACCCAGTTTCCATATCGACGCGGGAGAAAGCAAAGGCTCCGCGGGAAGAGCCATTCGACGGCACGTCGTCCAGATTGTCGGCGCTGCCACTGTGAAAGCTAGCAAACATTCCACTGACGTCGAGAGGGAATCCCTCTGCCGTGGGAGATACTTCTTCATCATCATCATCATGATAATCAAACGAGTCGTCGGGTCCGCCGCGCCAGCCCCGAGGCGACGCCCAGCCAGTGGCGAATGAGCTGAAGCCTCTGCCAAAGGCGCCCGTAGAGTGCCTTGCCGTAGATCTGGGCGGCGGAACGCTTTCAGAGGAGCCCCACGAACGCCGGTTGTCCAGACTGGGACTGCGGCTTTTGAAGGGAGGAGTGTCGTCCGCGACCTGGAACATCGACACAGGCCTGCTGTTCTTCGCGGAGAATCGGCTGGCTGAGTTTCGGCGATATTCCATCGATTCCTCGCCGTGCTGGAGGTCCTGGTCCGTTCCATCTCTGGGTTTCGTGTTGGAGCGCCTGACGTCGACGGATCCAAACTTGACCGTCTTCCTGTGCGGATAGAAGGCATCAGTCTTACCCCATGAGTCGGTCTTGCCCCATGAATCGCGGCGGTCGCTCCGAGTTGCGCGGACGTCGGATGCCGAAGTGGTCCTATCGTGGCGTGCGTGCTGCGGGCTCGTCCTGGGCCTCTGGCTCGTGGCCGACGTGTCCGCTGCCTCGACGTCTTCCACGTACGGCTGGTGATAGACGCGCTTTTCGGATGCGGCGCTGATGGAACTGTTCGGATCGTCGTCCCGAAAGGTGGTTGCACTTCGCTGAGCCCGACGCTGAGACGATTCGTAGGTCCGATCGGGGCAGAAGGACGACATATTGAGCTCCGGACTGAACGTTGACGGCCTCTTGGCTCTGCGACGTTGGTTCCGGGTCAAGTTTTGTTTCTTGGGGCTCCCTTCAGGGGACAAGCCGTGGAACGGAGAGGTTATATCCTGCTGCATCGTCAGCAAGGTGCACTTATCGTTGACGGACTCGCAGGGCGTCTCACCGAGTTCACGACGGATACGTCGACAAGAGTTTCCGCCGCCCGGACATCTTGCTGGCATTTGCCGCAGTAGTTGGGAAGCAGAGGTCCCTCGACCACGGACGCGTGTTTGCGCTGGAAGGCCTTGGACCTGACAACACCGCAGCCGAAGCAGAAGTGATGTCGTTCCATGATCAAGCCCCTCTCGATCTTGTCGTCCTTGCAAGGGCTGCAGTAGTTCAACAGAGGCTTCTGGCACTTGGCCAGAGGATGGCTCTCGTGAAACTTGCTGGATCGGACCTCGCCGCAGCCGGAACAGAGATGGTGGCGAATCGGCCGCCCAGGGCTCACGTCTCTCATGCGAATTTGAAACTTTCCTGCTTCGGCTTCTGACCCGGGGCTCTTGAGCGCCGGAGCAAGGTTCTGTCCAGCCTTCTGCTCAACGGGCTTCTCGACGGGCTGCTCAACATGCTGAAGAGTTGCGTCTGGTGAGCTTTTGGCAGAAGCCATGGTAGCTGGCTTTGCAGTCGCGAGATTCAGCGCCGCATTCAGATTATTCTGCAGATCTTTCAGTTCTTGCTGAAGACCTTGATCATTAGGGTTGCACAAGAGCCTCGACTTGACCTGGTCGAGTCTGTGCTGGATATGCTGCACGTTGACAAGGGAAGGCCGAGTCCAAGGCCGCGTCTTCTCCGGACTAGGCTCGCCATAGTTGAGAGCGGTTTGCCCCCAACCAGCATCACAGGCACCTGGCGTATTCTGACAAAGAGGGAAGAGATAAAAACATTGGTTACCGGTCGGGTCCGGGCAATTCGACAGATGAGACGGATAAGGAAAAGGCTGCACGGGATGGGATGGCTGAAAAGCCGGCTGAGCAACTTGGGGATGGAACAGAAGATTGGAATTAGCGCTTGTCGAGCCAGGCAAGGGTGCTGAAACGGTCTCGTCTGATGAAGAAGAGTCTGAGGCAGCAGAGTCTTCGTCGTCGGTGTAGTCGGTGCCGTCGTCGTCGTCGTCGTCGTCGACCATCTTCGCTCTAGCCCGAGACAGAGGTGCTGCTTCGGGAAGCTCTCTCTGGGAGCCAGATGAGGAGGCTTTAGCTTGAACCAGAGGCTTCTTATTCTTCTTGCAAGGCTTCGATTTCGAGGACGGACGGCTTTGCTTTGCTTTGTGCTGGCAAACTCGAATCGTAGTCTGGCTCGAGTCATCTTCGTCGGAGCTCGACTCGAGCTGAGATTCGTCGTCCTCGATTGGCTTCGCCTTGGCCCGAGATGAAGGCGATGATTTAGAAAGCTCTTTCCGGTTGCCAGATGAGGAGGATTTGGCTCGAACCAAAGGGATCTTATCCCTCTTGCAAGGCTTCGACTTCGAGGGCGCACGGCTATGCTTCGCTTGGCGCTGGCAAACTCGAACTTCCTCGACAGCAGTCTGGCTCGAATCTTCCTCGTCCGAGCTCGGCTCAGGCTGAATCGGGACTCTCTTCCTCGAGGGAGTGGGAGTGCTCAAAGCCGGTTCCGGTTTCCGACCCGCTCGCTCCTGTGCCTCGCGCTTCAGCTCCCGAGACGTCGGCACATTGAAGATGGCGCTCAACAAGCTGATGCTGGGCTGTCGACGGGTCTTGGTACCAAAGCCCATGGCGCAGAACGCACCGAAGGGGTAAAGGGGAGGGGGGGGGGGGGGGGGAAACCCAAGTGGGGGGGGGGGGGGGGGGGGGGCAGGGAGAGGGGAGCAAGGGGGGGGGGGGGAGAGGGGGGGACGGGCATGATGAGCCAAGTGCGAGAGGACGAGGGGGGGGGACAGAGATAGGGGATCAAGAGAGGGACGGGAAGAGATGAGGACAGGACTGATGAGCTATGAGCCGATCTTGATAGCCACAGAAGAAGAGGGTTCAAAAGGGAACGGCGGCGGGAGGGACGGGGGGGAAGAGATAGAGAGATAGAGAGATAGAGAGAGAGGTAGAGGAGGGAAGAAGGGTGCGATGTTGAAAGGGGAAGGGTTCGAATTTTTTTTCGGGGGTGGGAGGAGGAGGAGGAAGAGGAAGAGGAAGAGGAATAGGATGAAGTGAAAGTTGGTTAGTAACAGGTGGTCGGCAGCTGGCAGATAGGTAGGTAGGTAGGTAGGTAGGTAGGCAGGTAGGCTGGCCGTCTGTTGGCAGCTGGCGGACCCCGTTTGCCTCACAGCCTACCTACCTACCTGTCTACCACCACCGCTGTAAACACAGGTCGAACGGTGCTGTAAGGAGAGACGTTGGGTGAGAGAGAAAAGAGAGGTGGGCAGAATTACCATATAATTTTGGCTCCTTCCTTAGCTGCCTATCGTGAGTCGTGAGTCGAGCCGTGACCGACGGGAACCGAGCAAATACCGCTGGGCTAAGAAAGATATGGCACAACGGAATAAATCAACTGTTATAATCTCAAGGAGAGCTGCATTCATCAGAAGCAGAAGAAGCAGGCCTAGTAGGTACTAACTACTACCTAACTAGGTACCTCTGTATCCGTATTTGTCGATAACAATGCTTCATTCTGCGTGCCCCCTTTCTTTCTCCCTGTGACCTTACTGATGATTCTTCCCAACAGGCCTGGTGGTTCGGGTGGTCTTGGTCCATATGTGGGCTTCAACACTTCCTCCTCAAACTGCTTCTTTCCATTGAATGCCAAATCATCCATTTTCTCCGCCAGTTTGACCTGTATTGGATCTCTGCCCGGGACCATCGCGAGCCTATCGGCGTAGGCTTGATTCTCGGCTTTTTCGGTCCAACCCGGGACGCTCCGTAGTTTTTTCTTTTTCCAATCCTCATACATTTTTTTCTCTTCTTTCTTTGAAGGCCAGGCCGGACTACTGGCTGGTCCAACTCCAGGCTGAGCGGTGGACCCCTGCCCCGGCTCATTCTTGCTTGCCACCTTGCGGTTCAGACCAACATCCGGCTGGTCTGAATCGAGTAAAGGCGTCTTATCCGACTG
The DNA here is from genome assembly GCA_003339455.1 of Ophiocordyceps camponoti-leonardi (nom. inval.). NCBI lineage: Eukaryota > Fungi > Ascomycota > Sordariomycetes > Hypocreales > Ophiocordycipitaceae > Ophiocordyceps > Ophiocordyceps camponoti-leonardi. The sequence continues at coordinate 63,533 of PDHP01000066.1, forward strand.
GCTTGCCGGCTCCGGCTTCGATTTCGAACCTATATTCCCGCCGCGCTTTCTGCTTCCGTAATTCGGCTCGTGAGCTTGGGAAGAAGGAGAGGAAGACGAAGGGACACCATAGCCGCTGCCATGGCCCTGAGCCCTGTCTCTGTCACGGGCCGGAACAGGGGGAGACGCCCGCGGATTCCCCTGTGGGTTAAGGATCCCAGTACGCATATGCTTCGGCTGAAGTGGACTCTGACCTCGATTGGCGTTCGAGGCAGGACTTGGAGAACGGCCACCTGCCGTACCCGTGTGTCTGTTCCTCGGCGGCGGCGGCGACGGCCGCCGCTGCGGCCGCGCAGGCAGTGAATAGCCGCCATCGGGTAAGGCGAGGAAGAGGAGGATGACAGCGTAGAGCAGAAGATGGAGGAATCTCGGGGTAGCCATGATGGGCCAGTGAAAGACAGATTGTGCGAAACTCTCGGCGTTTGAGAAGTGGAATTGGGCACAATGGGTAGCGAATGTAAGCCGGTGCGGTTTAGTAAAGGAAGTAGAAACTTGGAGGTGAAGGTCGTGATATATTGATATTCAAGAACCGACATCCAAGCATGAGTAGTTTGGCTTTGTTTTTCCCCGATAAAGGGGGCCGTGACCCCGTCAATAAGCACGTAGGCGTCGAGGACTCCATCAGCTAGGCATACCCAACGTTGACTCTCTCTCTCTCTCTCTCTCTTGCCGGCGAGGATTTGGAGATTTCCCCGTCTGCCTTGCTCTGCCTTCTTCAGCGGGGAGGGGGGGCTTTTTAGGCCAAGGCGACAGAAGAACCGATATTCATGCGTTAGATAGATGATGACCCGAGGGTATGAGCAGGGGGGCCATGAGCAGGGCAAAGCCCATGCCGCGAGCTTCGGCGGTTTCGTAGCGCGCTCGAGAGAGAGAGATGAATGAGGTCCGTATAGAGGAAGCAAGCAGTTGGTGATGATGACGTGACTTGACATGACATGACGTGACACAGCCATTACTATACGTCTTTGCTCCGACCTGTCGATGCAAGGCTCAACGGAAGGGGGGCGGGAAATGAGTCGAGAGAGCTTCGACGGACTCAGACAAAGACCACAATGCAATCTTTTCCCCCATATCCCTGGGTTTCCCATCATATCGTCGGTTGAGAGTCGTGGCGATAGGGAAGAAATCTGCCTCGTCATCTTGGGAATCACGATGACGGCTGTTTCTGACTCGAGACGCGGGTAGTGAATCCTTGAAATCACGGTCTGCCTTGGGATGCGAATCAACGGGAACAACTACCCCTGAAGTACGGTTGGTGTGTTTCGACTGAAACGACTTTCCGCCTGCTCATGCCTCATTCATTAGGAATAAGCTTGGATCGACCGAAGGGCTAGAGCTTGAAGATCTTCCGGCGGGAATGAATGGATATGATGGGCGTTCGCCACTTGTTGGTTGGGGGGGGGGGGGGGGGCAGACAAGGGAGAAATTCCTCGGCATCCTACCCCCCCTAATTCCGGGCCGGGGGGGAGGCGTCCGCCGGGTGGGTGGGGCCTTGG
>PDHP01000066.1:65077-87438 GCA_003339455.1 Ophiocordyceps camponoti-leonardi (nom. inval.)
GACGGCGGGTGGGGGGGGGGGGGGGGGGGGGGGTGGGGGGGGGGGGGGGGGGGGGGGGGGGGGGGGGGGGGGGGGGGGGGGGGGGGGGGGGACAGACAAGGTAGAAATTCATCTGCATACTAACCTACCTAATTACGTGCCGGGGAGGAGTCGTACGACAGGTAGGTAGGTCCTTGAGTCGGGCCAGTCCTTCGTCAGGGCCGTAGTTCACGAGGCAAACCCCCCCGTGGCCTTTGAATCTTGTCCGGCTTTCCGCGACTATGCGTCGAGCAAGTCGCCGAACAACAATAACAACAACGGCGGCATCACCTGGCCCGAAGCTCCAACGCCTTGGGACGAGAAGCGAGACGGCGGGAAGTACAAGTGCAGAACTTAAGCTGCAGCGTCAACCAGAAAACAAAAACAAAGACCTGCTTAGCGGCTGACTGTCTGTTCCTTCTTCCCCCTTTCATGCCAGCCTCCTTCAGATCCGTTTTCGCCTCGAGAGATAGCCTCCTTGCCATGCTCAAAATCGTACACATATGCCAGACGCCCTCGTCTATGTTCCACGACCCCGTTTTGAAAAAAAAAATCAACTTCCTCCACCTCCCCTTACGGATCACGGATCACGGGCCGTCCCTTCTTCGGCTTCTTTCTCTTCTCTCCGCGGTCGAAAGCGGCGGCAGAAGCGTGATCACGCCCGAGAATATCCAGATCCTTGACTTTGTAGATACGGATGATCCAGTTCTCGCTGGTGAAAGCTTCCTCCACCGTGTCGAGAACGGGCCCTTGGTCAGGCATCCGAACGCCTCGGACACGATCGACGGCCTGCCCGGGGGGAAACAGCGTGTGGTAGTTGTAGTAACACATCTTGTACCTGTCCACCATGTTAGCTTGTCATCCTTGTACGTGTCCGAGGTTCGACTTACATCAGGCTGTTCTTCATCGCCTCCGTCGCCTCGGCGTCGACGCGATACTCGCCGCGAGGTGTGAAGAAATCTCGTTCCTTGACCTCGTCCGGCCAGATGCCCTCGGCAATGCGCACCATCCAGAGAAACTTGTTGATATCGTCTCCGGAGTAGCCGAGCAAACCGCCAAAGACCACGAGAACATAGTCCACCTCGTGCTGCCGCATGATGGCATAGCTGACTTCCTCTCGCGAGCTCATGGCCTTGCCCACCATGGCGATGTGAGTATTGTTCCACGTATTGTTGTCCACCAGCGTCGGCCGGTCAGCCATGCCACCGATCTGGTAACCGTAGTCCCACCACGACATGATCTTGGCGTCCTCCTTTGTGTTCTGGCGCAGCCACTGGTAAGCCTCCCGGTAGTCGTCGATGATGTGCTGCGTCCCGTCCGGCATCCGGCTGGCGAGCACCACAGAGGGCGACGAATAGGCGTTGGACGTGACCCAAGTGCAGTGACTGACGAACATGAGAAGATAGACCACTACGCTCGACAGCACCACCACCTGGGAGACGGTGCTGTAGATTCCAATCAACGGCTTTTCAGTACCACGCAGACCAGCGTTCCTGGCGTTCTTCTTCGTCGCTGCCTCGGCAGGATTCTGAGCTTCCTCTTTGGGTTCCTCGACCTTAGGGCGGATATAGGTGTCGATGAGCTGGGACATGGCGATGGCGCCGGTGACACAGACGATCGGCGTCAGCGTGAGCATGAGGCGGACCATGACGCCGGCGAAATAGCTGCCAAAGAGGCCATAAACGATGACGAAGACGTGCTCGTCACGGAGCTCCTGGAAGCACAACCAAACGCCTGCAGGGAACAGCCAGATCAGCATGTTCAGATCAAAGAAAAAGGCAGGCCAGGCCGGGGGCTGATGCTCCGAGACGGAGGCAATGATGGGAATGTGTATTTTGGCATAGCCTGTGTCCCAGAGTGAGTAGAATCGACCGCTCCAAGGGGCGATGTATCCCAGAGAAGTCATGGCCACGAGGCCCAGCAGACCAACACCAAACGTGGCAACCAGTATGGTGACCAGGAAAGTCTGGAACTGCCGGCTGGGGATGGCAGCTTTCACATAATCAAGGAATGCGATGAGCTGGAGGAAGCCAAAAATGCCTAGCGCGGCGAGGTTAGCGAGGACGAACCATCCTTCGACGCGTGACATCGTACCCAAAGCCGGCATGTGCTCGCTCGTCTTGACCGGAAGGAAGCCAACGAACGGTATCTGCATGCTGGCAATGGTGCCCAGGCAGTACCACGTGCAGTAACTGACGTAGAGCCGAGGGCTGTATCTCCCCATGCAGATAAGGACAAAGGCATGCAGCGGCAAGAGGCAAGTGATGAAGGCATATCCGCCCCATGACGCCACCATGTAGCCGTAAGACAGGGCGCAGAAGACGCTCCAGAGCATGGAGCCGAGCTTCAGGGCCTTGATCCAGAGATAGAAAGTGAAAACGAGGAGAAAAATGGCAATGGCTTCGTTGTCATAGCTGCCCGCCACCGATCTGGAGATGTAGCCGGGGGCAATGCCCATGAAAATGGCAGCCAGAAGGCCGGCAGTGGGCAGAGTGGTTAGCTCATTGGTCAGAAGGTAGGCCGCAAGTGTCGTCAGGCCCGAAAAGGCCGGCGCGAGAAGAACGCAGACGTTTCGGATGTCGACGGGGATGCCGATGGCACGAAGGGAATGATAGATGATCCCGCTCGTCACCATCAGACCAGGATACAGGGTACCGCCGGTGACACGTCCGAGGGGATGCCAAGTACGGTCATCGAACCAGTCCCAGAACTTGTAGAAGCCATTTTCGACAAGGTATTTGGTCGCTCGAAAGTTGAACCAAGGGTCGACTGCTTGCCAATCAGCGATGAACGATGCGCATGAGTCAAGAAGGGCATAGGGGACACGTACACTCGTGAATGATGCTTTCGAATCCTGGAGGCCTCGAGTTAGCGAATAAGAAACCTCCATATTTTCCCTCCTGCAGCACGAAAACAAGTGCAATGAAACGCGTCACTTACGGATGACAGAGAAGAGGCGACTGGCGACCGCAGTAATGGCAATAAGACAGAGGATGACGACTTCGAGAAGAGCCTGAGTTTTCTTGGAGTTGAGACCCGTAGCGCGAGTCTGAGCTTGACCCATCGCGGGAGGCATGATTATGCCGAGTTGATGATGGTGATGATGAAGCCTCAAGTTCAGGACAGCTTTGGAGTTGCAAGGTAAACGAGGTGGTAGGCGATAAGATAGGGCGTGGGATATGCGGTACGTACCTAGAGCTTGCCGAAATGGGCGTCGTTTCCTGGCAGCTGGCACGTTGGACGATTCAACCGAAGCTTTGCCGCTGATTCGCAAAGGCCAACCGTTGGCAAGATGGTTGCTACAGCCTAGTATGAGCCTATCAGAGCGCTCAGCACACACTACTACAATCTACAGTAGGTCCCCCATCGTCTCAGCCCGGGCGTGATTGGAGAATTGATAACAAAAGGGGTTTCGGCGCCGTCACCGTGGCCTGTCTTTGCTGAGCATCGTCGTCTCCATGTCCAATGCACCCCCTGAAAAGAACCAGTAAGCCATCCTACCATCTACTGGCAATTAAGTGTATTGTACACCTGCACGCTGGCGTCAACAGGCACCTAAGGAAAATGTCTATGCGGCAGCACTTCTCCCAGTCTCCTTGCTACACTTGGCCGTGGCCCATCGCCAGACAGTCAAGGCCATTGAGGTCTTCTGCCAATGCAGATGCGCCTTCACGGCGTCATGCACTTCCGACTCCTTGTCGAAGCTATATTGTATTCCCACGTTATGGGTTCTCCTTGGCCACCTTGAGCAGCAGCTTTTCCAGATCGAACCTAGGGTCTGAGACGTCTGTAATGACTGCAATCACGCCAATGTCAGATCCGAATAGAGGGTGAGGCGCAGAGCTGGAAAGGTCGTACCATCATCTGATGACACCGGCTGAGGGCTCTTTTGCCGGGCGAACTCGGCCTTGGCCTGATCTATCAGTTTCTGCTTGTGCTCGTAGTCGTGTTTCTCGTGCTCGGCTCTTTGAGTTGCTCTTATTGTTCGCTGATGGGAGAAGCCATAGAAGACGCCCACCGCAAGAGCGGACCACCGAAGGACCTAGAATAAAAGTTGAGCGAGCTCATGCTCCTTCTCGTTGGGGGGAGGTGGATGGGAAGAACCGACGTTAACTCCTGTCGACGACATTGGCGACGATCGCAAGGCGCACGACGGAGTCCAGTAAGCGATCCACGAGCAATAACGGAGCTCGGCGGGTGTCAATGACCCGGTCGGGGAGGCTCGCGAAGGCTTTCGGCGAGAGGCCAAAGGTTTTGCAGCGTTGGACGTTGCGCTGGGGGAAAAAAAGTTCCCAGCTGCTTCGGGTCCGGACCTTGGCTGTGTAAAGTACCTCTGCAGCACCTAGCCGGTGCGGCGGGTACCTGGTTTTTCCACTGCAAGGGGAGGCGCTGAGCTTTAGATGTCACGTGCTGAGGCGCGTCCTGGAGGCTGTAGCCTGTCAGTGGCTTGCGAACCGACCACCCCCCTTCTTCCCCTACCTTCCCTGCTATATCGAGGACCCTTTTTCGAGCTGCGGTCCGTTCAACACCCTCTCGCGCTCCCTCTTTACGACCCCCTCGTCACAGCCCTTGGACTAGGTACTGAGGTTTGACCCTGCACGGGGTAAAGAGTGGCTCTTCCTCTGTCCGCCTCGGTCTTAACTCGCGACTCCGATCAGACCTCGCGCTTCCTCCGATACGGACCGTCCCGCCATGGGACTCTGGGACGGCTACCATGCAACAACGTCGAGATGAAATACTCGCGAAGAAGGCGAAGCTCGCTGAGTTGAAGCGACAGAGGGAACTGCGGGCCACGTCGGCGGCTGGCCGTCACAGTTTGAGCGGATCAAGCGACGTTTGTCTCGCGTTCCCGCCCTTCGTGACCTGTCGTCTGCTGACTTCAGATGCGTGTCCTGCAGTTGGCTTCGCCGCCCCCCGGAAGAGCGGACAACCGTCGGGAGATCGAGTCTCTCATAAACAGCCTTGTTGGGGAAAGCAGGCCCGCCTCCACCACAACTGGTGGTGCCGCGTCGCCAGCGGCCCGGGGGAGCAGACCCAACAGCGTTCTGAGCGCTGGCGAACTTAGCAATGCCACCTCCGACCTGGCCGGTCACCTAAACGGGCTCGTCCTTCCGACGCCCCAGATCTGCCTGAATACGGTGCCGTTGACGACCGTCTACGAGTGCCCTCCTTCGCCTGTCAAGGAGATCTTTTCCTACAGCAAGGGCGTTCAGACGACAGATGAATGGGGCTCCCCTACGAAACCCAGATCCTTGTCAATTTCCTCTGACGCAGACGACTTCGCCGGCGCCACCACTACACCAAATAAGAAACAGAGCCGACGAGAGCGTGATCGCGAGGAGGAGCTGCGGCAGAAGATCCGGGAGGAAGTTGAGGAAGAGCTGAAGGCTACCAAGAAGCTTCTCGCCGATGGTCCCGCGCAGGCCCCGCCCCTGAAATCCGCCAACTACCCGTCGAGGGAGCTCAGCGCGGAGGAACTGGAAGCCGTCACGAGGTCCGACGACTTCGTGGAGTTTCTCGAACAGTCGACCAAGGTCATCGAACGTGCCATTGACCAAGAAACCTATGACATACTCACCGATTACGCCCTGCAAGGCAAGGATTTGGACGACGACGACGACGAGACCGGTAACACGGGAGGGCGAGGGTCTCATCGGATAAAAGAAGTCGCCCAGTTCTTCGACGACCGCTGGTCCAAGAAGCGGATGGTCAGTAGCATCGAGTTCTCGCCCAAGTTTAGCGAGCTGCTCCTCGCTTCTTACACCAAGAATCCCACGGCGCCGCACGAACCCGACGGCCTCGTTCAAGTCTGGAACACTCACATGCAGGAACGGCCCGAGTACGTCTTCACGGCGCAGTCGGATATCCTCTCCGCCAAATTCTCCCCCTATCATCCCAACCTTATCGTCGGCGGCTCATACAGCGGCCAGGTACTGCTGTGGGACACGCGCGCAAAGTCGGCTCCCGTGCAGAAGACGCCGCTGACAGGGTTCGGGCACGCGCATCCCGTCTACTCGGTCGACATCGTCGGAACGCAAAACGCCAACAACATCATCTCGTGCTCGACGGACGGTGTCGTCTGCGGCTGGAGCATGGACGTCTTTGCGCAGCCGCAGGAGCTTCTCGAGCTCAAGAATCCGACGCAGACCAAGGTGGCGGTGGAGGACGTCAGCCCGACGTGTCTCGCCTTTCCGCAGGCAGATCCGACGTCCTTTCTCGTCGGCAGCGAGGAGGGTACCATCTTCCCCTGCCACAGGTACGACCGTGCTGGCGCCAAGGCCGGTGTGGACAAGTCCATCAGCTACAAGGGCCACACGGCGCCGGTCATGTCGGTCGACTTTCACCCTGCGCGGGGTCCTGTCGACCTCGGCGACCTTGTCATCTCATCGTCACTCGACTGGAGCGTCAAATTGTGGAAGGTCAGGGCACTGGCGGCCACGTCGACGACGGGAGTCGGGGACGGCCACATTGCGCCGCTCATTGACTTTGTCCGGGAAGACGTCGTCTACGATGCCCGCTGGTCGCCCGTCAAGCCGAGCGTCTTCGCCCTCGTCGACGGCGCCGGCTGGCTCGAGCTCTGGGACATCGCCCTGGAGACGGAGGAGCCGGTGTCGAGGATCTCGCCCAGCGCCCGGCACGACAGCCGGGCCATGCTCTCCAAGAGCCTCAACAAGGTGGCGTGGGAGCCCAACGACGGAAAGCGCATCGCCACGGGCGGCATCGACGGCTCGCTGACCGTCTTCGAGGTCGCCAGCGGCCTCGGCGGCAAGGAAGGTCTGAAGAACGAGGAGTGGACCAAGGTCAAGAAGCTGCTGAATCGGGTGGAGGCTGTCGGGTTGAATGGAGCGATGGTGGTATGAAGTTATGCAGGTGCATGCTGGCCCTGGCGGCGTTGTTCTTGTCCTTGTCGGTTTTCTCTACCGTTATCTTCATGGTTGTTTTCCTTCTTCTTTTCACTCTCGGGCTGCCATTGCCAAAGCACCCCCTGTCTTTTTTTCTCTTCCTTTTTCTTCCCTGTTCACGTCGCAGAAACGGTTTTGGTGTTTAAATACCCCCCGAAGTGCGTCACATGTATGTATGTATGTATGTACGTCTGTATGTCGAAATGAAGAGTAGGTAATTCACCTTGTGACGTCTGATGTGATGCGCTGGATCGTGAAGTCCTATCCCGAAAAGAAAAAGATGACGTCGTAGCCTCGTAGCCTCGTAAGTCGTAGGTGATAGATGGTGATTGTTCATCTGATAAGATCACGTGACTTTACCCTCTCACGTGCATGCATCGTCTTTCCCCTTCTGCTCTTCTCCACTAGGCGTCGAGAAAACCGACACAAAGAAACAATGCGAACAATCAAGACGCCCGACCACTTCAAACTTCAATGACGTTTGTCATGGCCGTGGCTGTGCAGCAGGCTGCGACTGTTATCTCTGAAATATAGGCCTTCAGGTACGTATTAGCATTTGCGCTTTGAGGAGATGGCGTCGCGAGCATAATGATGTTTATTGGCTCTGCAATTCTGAGGGTTCCCTACGAGGGGGCCATCTGAAGATCTTAAATTCATACCAATTGTACCTATCTGAAGTGTCGCGGCTGCTCTTTCTCCTCTTCTATTTTGGTGGTGTTCCCTGCGTTGCGCAGTGTCTGACAGCACGTCTTCTACAGATAGCTTGCCCCTCGGCCTAAGTCGGCTCGACGCGGATGCGTACGTCCATGCCGTCGACACAGTAGCCGAGCTGTTTGGGACTATCTCTGAGCTCGACCTCTCGCTTGACCCAGCGGCCGCGGTGGCTTTCCGACGGCGGCCCTCCGTCATGAAGACGGTGGGGATCGGCTGCAGAAGCCGCGAGAGTCTCTTCTTCCTCATCGCTGCTGTCTCCAGCGTCTGCGAAGTCAGCTACCGGATCCCACTCGTCCGTCTCCCAGATGAGGCGCAACCGTAGAGGTGAAATTCGGAAAAGCTTCCCGGCTATGCTCTTGACGGAGTAGATGTCGAAGGCCTTTGGTATACGCGCCGTCTTCCTCGACTGGTCACGATGGTTGTGGAAATGTACCGTGATGAGCCGCGCTTCGAGAAAGGATGGGTTGACGCCGCTCCGACGAACGACGTCCGGCTCGCCGTGGATACTGCAGAGCTCGGCGTAACGAGGATGAAGCGTGATGATACCTGGCTCCGCAGACTCGGGGACAGCCGCGAGCTGTTTGGCTATCCTCGATAAGTAAAAGATCTCGGCGTTCTTGCGGTCTTCAGACCCAATTTGTGTGAAATTGAGGGTCTTGAGGCTAGCGAGACGGCCGATAGTAAGCATGTGAGATTCTTCAGCCGAAGGAGCCTTGGCGTCTGCGTCCCCCAGGTCGTAGACGGGGTTATGCGCGATACGTAGGCCACTGAGGCCCGGGAAGCGGATGGCAAGAGCATCGACGAAAGACCAGTCTCGAATACTGTTGTAGGACACGTCGAGATACTGTAGCGAAGGTGGAAAGGTCGGGACGGCTGCGCCAGCGGCGACCATGTTCGAGACGGAGTTGCCCTTGAGGTGAAGGTTGCGCAGAGCGACGAGGGAAGTCAGGCTGGCAACGTCCGATACGGCCTTGAAGTCGTTGTATTCGAGGTTGATCGTGGTCAGGGTCGAAGCCAGGCTTCCGTAGCAGACGGGAGGCAAAGACGAGAGCTGGTTCGCCCCGACGGCCAGCGTCGTTAGCGATGGACATCGGGACGCGATGCGACACAGCTCTTCCCATCGGAGGAGGGTCTCGCCGAGGGCAAGTTCATCGATGGCCGGGAAGGCGGTTGGTTCGCGGTCGAGAGCTTCGTCGCGGAGAACATTATGAAAGCGATTCCCGCTGACTCGGTGTAACTTGAGTGTCAGTATCACGCGCTTCTATAACCTCCCAGAAATTCAAGTAGCATCTTCGAAAAGAAGGAGCCCACCTACTTGAGGCTCAGACGACGAAGAGCCGGTAGATGAGCGCAAACATCGACAACAGGACCCAAGCTCTCAAACAAGTTCCGACTCAAGTCCAGCTGCACAACGGCAGGACACACATCGCCGACCCGCCCTTCACCAGGCAGCGCAGCCGAAGCGATGCGCATGCCATCGAGGATGACGACCTTGAGGTCCTGAAGACGAGCCAGCCGTTGCCGTACGCGATCGAAGCCCACTTCCTCTGCGACCTTTCCGCCGGAGATGACGATGCCGGGAGGGGCGTCGTCTTCGTTGCTGGTTGTTTCCTTGGGCGCGTATTTCTCTCGGAGCGCTGAGAGGAAGCTTTGGCTCTTGTCGCATGGTCTTGTCGGGCGCACGAAGGAGGCTGCGGAGGGAGAGGACGATAGGCCTTGGAAGGGAGACGGGAGGGGGGGAGGAGTTCGTCAGCAGCTATTCCTTGTGTGCGGTGTCGGAGGGCCATGCGAGGCCCGAGACGCGAGGAAGAGAGATAAAGAGGGAAAAGAAAGAAATACAGGTAAAGTAACGCTCGCCGCGGTGGCATCCGTCGTGTTTGCCGCGTGTGCCGTCATCCCATTCGACGCCCAGCCACGAGCCCTGGGTTTCGGCCACTGCCCCGACGTAGCGAACGGTGCAGGTGGCGCCGCCGTAGGACATGCGCTGGCCGATATACGGAGAAGCGCCCTGGCTGTCCATTTTTCTCATTTTAAGGCTTCAATGGCTTGAGTGCGGGTGAATCTCGTGATGGGCGGTTGAGGCCATGGTGGTAGTGGTGGTGGTTGAGGAAATTAAAGCGGCCATTCTTTCTACCGCCGTAGGAAGGAGATGTCTATAGAAGGGCTCCGTTCACACCAACAAGACTCTCGTCCAAATTCAACTCAACTTCAACCTTTTACATCTCCATATTCCCTAATCTTCACGATTCATGCTCCGATGCTGTAATTCTACCTATTTACAGCTTCGGCCGCGCCTCCTCAGCCTCGCCCACCACCTTTATCAGAGCACGACCGTTGCTCAGACAGACCTTGCCGCCCTCAACCTGGGTGACAAACCTCACTTCTTCCCAATCGCCATCCCTTTTACCCATCCGCCACACCCGCGTCACGAGCTTCTCCCCAGGCATGACAGTACTAGCGAAGCGCGCCTCGAACTCTCGCATGTTGGCCGGGTCTCCGCCGCCGAGCTTCTTGAGGATGCTGTGACAGGTGCAGTTCCACTGAAAGAGGCCGTGGGTGATGGCACCCTTGAAGCCCATCTTCAGACCCGGTTCCGGCGTCGCGTGGAGCGGATTGTAGTCTCCGTTGAGCCGGTACAGAAGAGCCGCCTCGGGCGTCGTCTGTTGCTCGAGCACATAGTCCGGCTCCTTGCCCTTTGGGGGTGAGAAGTTCGGCGCCGGCGGCCCCTTGGGTCCTCCCCATCTTCCCTGCTTGACGAAGAAACCGCTGGAGAAGATGCGGACGTAGACGTCTCCGGTGCCGGCATCGACGAGTTCCGTCTGCGTCTCCACGACGGAGCCGGGAAAGCCCTTGTCATAGACGCCGATGACCTTGGTCCGGTTCTCGAACTTGCGGCCGGCCGAGCTCGTCGGGATCGGCTTGAGGAATTCGATCTTGCGCTGGCCGTCCACGGCTCGGCGAGCGTCAAAGTCGGGTACAAGAGGGATCTTGACTTTCTGACTAGCGCCGTAGAAGTCGACCACTTCCTGCGAATTGCCCTTGAAGGCTGTCGGAAAAAGAGAACGTCAGCCGCAGCGGCTTCATATCGGCGGCCGATATCATCCAATCCATACTCACACAGAACCAGCGGATACGTCGGAAAGGCTGCAAAGTTGGGATGAAGTTCCTGTCCGGCCGTCAGTCCCAAGACCTCATCGTGCAGTTAGACGGAGACCGTACGTAAAGGAACTGCAGCTCGTCAGCCTTACAGCCGATGCTGTTGGCGAAGAGCAGCAGGTCCCGCTTCAGCCACGACACCTCCTGCGGAGGATATTCGAATCCGACCCCGGGATCAGGCATGGCGAAAGCGATAGAGAGAGAGACGGGGATCAAGAAGATGAGCTGCCGTTCAAAGAGGCTGTTGGACGGAGGCTGATCCTGATATATGCAGATAGCATCCTCAGATGCGGCCGGCGTCGAACCGAGGATGATCAACAAGTGAGCCGCGGCCCGGGACTTGATCCCGTCTCATCTCGACCGAGGTTGCAATGCCGAGGATATGTAATAATCGAGACACTCCTGTCAAGTCCCAAGTTCTCAACCGTCTCAGGCTCCCGCTCAGCGCACGGGAGCTATTCACGGGGGGCCGTAGGAACTTGGCTCGAACGGGTAATCATTAAAGCGACTATGCTCTTCACACTGTGCTGAGAGCATCGACACGCCCCCTCCCTCCCTTAAGCTTATCGTCTTGATACCGGAGCGGCGGTGCATCTACAGTAGCCGTCTGACTCGACGCATGTATAGGCTGAGTGCGAATCAGGCTTCAGACGGTACGGCAGAAATCCATCACCGTTAGGCCTGGGCTCCCTCCCTCGCCTTCCGCCTATCAACCCTTTCACAGCTTTCACAGCAACTGACAGCCTGTCATGGCGTCGCCCGCAAGCTGCGACGCTGTTGGTCTGCAAATCATATCTATGGGCATCTTTCTCCAGCATCTGTCCGTCAATACACACCTGCTGGACTCGCCTCGACGGCCAATGGACGGTAAACAGCTCGGAAAGCAAGCAAACTCATCACAAGCATCTCCGCAGAAATATTCCCCTGATATTAAAGAGATCCAAAATGAACGCGACATCCAACCTAATCCCGACAGGCCACGATAAAAGAGAGTACATATTCAGAACCAAAATGTCGAACAATCAAGCGAACCTGCCCGTTCCCCGATTACACTCCTCTAGAAAGCGATAGATACCTTCGAGGCCCTCATATTCACTTGAGCTGTTCGCACTCGGCATGGCGCCGTAGTACTCGGCTTCCGAACGCGACGGACTGTCTCTCATCTCCGCGTCGAACGCTTCGTGCAATTTGGAATCTTCCTCGAGCGTCCAGCTACCTTCTGTACCGCCGCCTCGCGACGACCGCACCGAGAGAGCCGAGGATCCCATAACATCGTTGGGGCCTGGTGCGAAGGGGAGCTTTAACAATTCCGGACTTGCGCCTTCCAGCCCATATTCGTAGTCTTGGCCCACGGCGCCCCGCTGAATGTCCAGATCATCGCAAAGCCGCTCTACCGTCAAGGCGTCTACTCCGGGAAACCGGACACGGAGCTTGTGATTTCCCTCCAAGGTGACCGGCAAGTCGCCTAGAACCGACAGCCGCCGCAGATCGGCATCCACTGCCGACAAGTCTTGCAGGGCGCGTTTGAAATCGGCCGAGAGGACATCAAGGAGGCCCTCGTTGTGGAGCGTCGCCGAATAAAAGGGAGCATCGGCGGTGGAGCCAGAAGCATCGGATGCATTGGCAATGGCTGCGGCAAGCGGACCGACAGCTGTGATCGTCGGCTTCAGCTGAAAGTCAATGAAGGCACCCGGAGCCGACCGCGCAGCGCGGGCCATGGTTCGCATGACTTCGTCGTCCTCAGCGGACACAACTCGGTACGAGGCGCCGCCGTGAGGCCCGACACCGTCGTATCTGAGCCGCTTCCCCGAGAGGAAAAAGGCTCTCATGGCCTGTGAGACGTTCTGCACCACCTGGGCTGGAGCGGCGGGCACGTGGGAAAAGTATCGTGCGCTACCACCGAGGCTATAGCCTCCGGCGGAACGAGGCAGAGCACCTCCCGTCAAGTTCGGTCGCAGGGTGCTCGCGAATGGTGCTCGGCCGGTAAGCTGAGCGACTCTTCGAGAGACGTTGGAGGATGGAAGGCGGAAACGGTGAATTTTGGGGCCGGCGCGGTGACCGTCGCCGAGGATCGTCCGCAGTACCCTGTCGATGTTCTTGGAAGCTGAGCCGGAGAAGAACCACGGGCCTAGCCTCGGCGGCTTTGAGAGGGATGCATGATGGATCGACGACCGTCCGCGGGTGGCGCTCAGGACATGGCCTTGAGCCGGCTTCGTCGCGCCGGCAAGTCTGATGCGGACCGCATGCGTGGCTTTAGAGACGGCGACACGTAGAAGGCGTAATGTGCCGGGGGCTAGAAACCCCCCGACGGACGCCATGTTGATTGATTATCACTGTGGTTGCGATGGAAGACGGAGAGGTGAAGCGTCACCTGGGAAGGGTAGGTAGCCCTTCAAACAACAAGCGCCACTTCCAAGTCGCCACTCGGCTCCCCTTTCTGTGGCTAGTGGAAGGGTCTCTGCGGTCCCCACCTTGTGGCTAGTGGCTGTGCTGCTGCATGCACCGCCTCAATATGGCACTGACTGCCACGTGCTAAAAGACCTGAGGTGGCGGTGCGCCGGGTTTTTTATTTACATCAGTTCGAAAAATTTCATCACCTGCGAAATTTCTTCTCCCACCAATTTCTCCCATCCTCCAAAGAAACCACCCATCGAGGCCCGGGGATAGATGGCCATCACAGTCTCTTTTCCGCGCCTCGCTGTGGTGGCTCTTTTATCGAGTGGTAAGTATCTATTCTTCTATCAAGGCCGAAATTCCTTTCTCCAATGATGATCAATCTACCATGAACAATCCAAATCAGACCAGCATCGTGGTGACTTCAGCAAACTCTAGAATTACCCTGAAGAGCTTCGCTTCCTGCAGTCCCGTCATCGTCCTGTCTCGATGAAGACCTTGCTAATCAATTATCAAGATCGTTAGGTGTTGTTCAGTGACGTTCTTACACTTACTCTGCTGCACATACATGAAAGGTCGGTTGCCACCTCCAAGCCTGTGTGCATTGCTTCCCCCCTCTCGTGATGATCCAAACGACCCCATAGGGATTCCTCAATCTTAATACATCGTGTCGATACTGTTGTTTTCAAGTTTCAGCCTTGTCTGACTAGAGACGTTCAAACATTTTAACACTTGTTGCCTTTCGTGGGAGCTCATCGTTGCTGACCTTCGACCATTTCAGGTACCCAACTCGCAAGCTTTCCTACCCCTCTTCCCGCAACCTGATGAACACTTGAACGAACGGGCGGACAGAATCGAGCCCTGTCGTCCTTCACCAGAAACAACAGGGCCGTACAAGCCTTGTGGTGCTGGAGAGGCGGGAGCTATTGATGATAATTCGTCACCTGATTTGGCCTCCGCAAACGATGTCGTACCTCTCCTTATCCGAGTGCAACCCGGCTGACATATGTACGCGGTCGACAGGTAAAAAACGAATCTCATGTCCATCGTTGTCCAAGGTTTCCCATCATGATTATCCTATTCACACTGTCTGATCCTCGTATCACTCGAGCATTGGCCGTTCGCGGTCATTGCTTGAGCCATGATACGTGGAAATGAACAGAAATTTTATCTTTATGAACAGGTGTGCCGCTGTTGAACGCTGTTTTCACGTAACCCAAATGATGCTAACCACGATAGCCTCAGATTACTACCTTTGACACTGCCTGACTGTCCGTGTTCAGCGTTCTGAGACTGATCATCTGTGACAAACAGGTTTGGCCCATACTCCGTATTCACGACGACTATTATGACGGCGAAGAGTAAGGTTTTGATTTCTTTTATTATCCTATAACAATAACATCACCATCAGGATGACTTCTATATTAGCTCTATCTGAGTACATACATCGTTGAGGAAAAAAATTTCACCTTGGAGAACTGACATGGCCTTCTTTCTCTTATCATTATGATCACTTGCGTTGCCCTGTCGGAAGTCGAGGCTAATACTGTCCTCTTACAGACGAAATGTTGACTCCTTATGGAACCACTGTAGATGACGACCAATTCTATACATAGACTTGAGAAATACAAAATCCACTTCTTCTTCTTCTACACCTGAATGCGCCGTGTTTAAGCCAATGCCTGATGAATGCAAAGTAACCAAAAAAAACACCCCCAAAAAAAATGAAAAACTCGTGTAAAAAGTCCTTCTTCGCCTCGTCAGCAGCTCACACAACAAGGTCAAGCTTGCAATCTGGCATTCATGCCGACGATGCAACGAATCAGGTCCCAATCGCCGTTGGCTCCGACCCAGTCGGTGACGACGATGCCGGTGCCGGCCAAGCCGACGGCGAGCTTCAGGGCTCCCTCGCCGTCCCGCCGACCGTGGCTGAGGCAGAGGTACTCGAACGCGGCCGGGTTGACCTTTGCCGCGATCCTCTCGGGCCAGCACGAGGCGTTGAAGAAGTTGCTGGCGCTGAGGAAGTTGACGAAGAAGGGCGGCACGGGCGCGTCCGGTCGGTGGGCGGGCGTGCCGGGGAGGGAAAACACCTGCTCCGACGCCCTCTCGAGCTGGCGGCGGCTGAAGGCGATCTTCCTCTCGATGTTCTGGCTCTCGGACACCTCGTAAAAATCCTGTATGCGGAAGCAGCCGTTGCCGCCGTTGCCGTCCTCGCAGTTGTCCGGCCACTCCTGGGCGTCGATGGCCCAGCCCCGACCTTCCCAGCAGGAGGCGCGCATGTCGTCGTCGAGGGCGAAGCGGCGGATGATGACCACCTTGCCGCGGGCCTGGCCCAGCGTCGGGATCCTAGGCTCCGTCCACCAGAGGTCGCGCCTCTTGTCGACGTAGGCGTGCTTGAGGTGCTTGGCCATCTGGCCGTCGGTGGCCTTGCCCGTGCCCTCGCGCTTGATGCTGAGGAGGATCGTCTCGGACGGGTTGTCTTGGAGGAAGCGGTATACGTCTTCGAGGAGGTTCTCGAGGTATTTGCTCCCCGTTAGCGAAACGGGGAAGATGCTGTGGACGAGAGTCAGGGTGGTGTCGGTCGGGTGAGCGGAGACGCGGACGTCGAGGAAGCGGATGCCGTTGCGGAGCTGGTCGGGGATGCCGACGGCCTGACAGCGGACCGAGGGGAGAGCCTTGTAGCAGGTCGGGGAGTTGTGCGTTCCGGGGATGGAGAGGAGCGTCAGCGGCCAGTCGTCATGGAGGTCGGCCATCCAGCGCTCTAGCTTGGCCGACGACAGGACGGCGAGGACGGCAGCGGAGGGAAAGTAGACGACGGTCAGCCGAAGACGTAGCGAAGACTTGTCATTGGCGCCCTCTTCTTTTCTTCCTTTGTCCTCTTCCTTTCCCCTTTCTTTCCCTTCTCCTCCTTCTTCCTCTTCCTCCTCCTCCTCCTCCTCCTCCTCGAGACTCTTCATCATGACGGAGCGACACGACGGTCCATAAACCTCCGTCTCATAGACACCTCCGCCCACTACCCCTGCTCCTCCACCATCACCACCGAGCTGGAAAGTAAGCCGAAGGGCCTCAGCCGAAGACGGTGCCCGGACATGGGTCGGACAGACGGTAAAGGGCGGAAGAGCAAGGGAGAGGCTGCTCTCAGCGCGCGGCGCGTCGTCGTCCTCGGCCTCCCCATCGGGAGCCGCAGCCTGAGAAGAGCCATTGAAGAGGCCGCGAAAGAAGCCAGTGGGGCGAGCACGCTCAACGCGTTCGTAGGCCGTGAGCTCGAGCGGGTGAGTGCTAAGGTTCCGAATGCTGAGCCTGGCCATTGTTTTCACGAAGGCAGGCGAAGCAAGGTAGGTACCTAGGTAGGTAGGTAGGTAGAAAGTATGTAATAAGGATTGGCTATTCTCGTATCATCCCTCTCTCCCCGACAGGTGAGTTTAGAAGAGTCTCAGAAGTATCCGTAGATAGGTAGGAAAGGAAAACGGCAAGAAAACAAGGAACGTGAGAAAAAAAGAAGGCGTCTCGTTGCCAGGGAATCATGCATCGTCATCGGCCGCTGTGGGCCTGGGGGGCCGGGATAAGGGAGAAGGGAGAAGAAGGAGAGCCATTGGGCAGAGAGACGCGACACTTTGTCGTCGTTTTCGGAAGACGTAAGCAGACTAAAATGAAGTGATGATTGATGATGACGCTGAAGAGAGACAAGACAGCACTGCTGCCCCTGAGAGGCTGAGACAAAAATTAAAGAGTCCTAAGAAGCCACGCGAAGACGAGTGAGAGCCGTCGAGGGGGGGGGGGGGGGGGACCGACGATGGGTCTTCCATGAGAGTTGCTGACTAACGATAAGCTTGCTTTGTTTGTTGGACAACCGGCCTTCATCTTTTGCTACTCCGTAGGTCCCTACCTATTATCAAGGTAGGCTCGGAGGGGTAAGTCATGACTCTCAACTCTCACTCTCATGAGCCGGTCCCCAGATCGACTTCGATGAGTGGCAGTAGTAGTTTTGCAGAGTGCAGGGGATGAACGACTTGGAAGATCTATTTCTCACACACAAAACTGTCTGCTCTACTGACGTCTGCTCTGCTCCTGAAGCCGACCAGGCTATCGATGCTTTTCGCCTTTTAAAGATCCTTCTTCCCAAGCCCATCAAAAGGGCGCGGAACTCTTCCCCCCTCTTCATCTTCCAGCCATCGCCTTGTTCCTACTTCATCTCCTTGCACCCCTTCACCACGAGGCCAAAGGCTTTAATGGTGCGGGCCGTAGTAGCCGGTGGCGATCCTTATAGGGGCCGGGGCGTTGGGGCCGGCAACAGGCCCACCCGCTCCACCTTCGATCGGGATGGACGCGGCAGTCCGGCCGGCAGTGTCGGCGACGCCTCCGACCACCTTGCCCACGTTGTCGGCGGCTCCTCCCGCCGTCTTGCCAAGCGAGCCTGCAATGACGCTGCCCTGAGCTGGGCCCCTGCCGTTGGCGTTGTTTCGCGCCGTGAGCTTGCCCGTCGTGGAACCAACGGCGTCGGTGACTCCGCCAGCAGTCTTGCCAACGGTATCCGCAGCGCCCTCGGCAGTCTTGCCCACGCCGTCGGCCGCTCCTCCGGCCGTCTTGCCAAGAGCGCCGGTAACGCCTCCGAGAAGGCCGTTCGGGGCCGAGGGCTTGCCGTCGTCATTGGCCCGGGCAGTCAGCTCGACCCGGGCGGTCTGGTTGGCTCGGGGAGTGAGCTCGGCCCGGGCAGTCAGTTTAGCTCGGGCAGTCAGCTCGACCCGGGCAGTCTGGTTGGCCCGGGGAGTGAGCTCGGCCCGCGCAGTCAGCTGGCCGGCAGTCTTTCCAACGGTATCGGCGGCGCCTTCGGCCGTCTTGCCCACGCCGTCCGCGGCTCCCCCGGCCGTCTTGCCAAGAGCGCCGGTTACACTGCCGAGGGTGGGCTTGCCTTCGCCGTTGCCTCGGGCAGTCAGCTGGCTGGTACCTTTGCCGACGGTATCGGTGACGCCTCCAGCTGCCTTGCCGACGGTATCGGTAACACCACCGGCTGCCTTGCCGACACCGTCAGTGACGCCTCCGACCGTCTTGCCGAGGCCGCTGGTGACGCCGCCAAGCAGGCCGGAGGAGGGTGGCGGCGCAGGCTTGCCCTCGTCGTCGGCCCGGGCAGTCAGCTGGCTGGTACCTTTGCCGACGGTATCGGTGACACCTCCAGCAGCCTTGCCAACGGTGTCGGTGACGCCGCCGGCTGCCTTGCCGACGCCGTCAGTGACGCCTCCGACCGTCTTTCCTAGGCCGCTGGTGAGGCCGCCGAGCAGGCCAGAGGAGGGTGGCGGCGCAGGCTTGCCCTCGTCGTCGGCCCGGGCAGTCAGCTGGCCAGTGCTCTTCCCGACGGTATCGGTGACGCCTCCAGCGGTCTTGCCAACGGTGTCGGTGACGCCGCCGGCTGCCTTGCCGACGCCTTCGGTGACGCCTCCGACCGTCTTGCCAAGACCGCTGGTGACACTGCCTAGGAGGCCCGAGGGGGCGGGCGGCGCAGGCTTGCCCTCATCGTCGGCTCGGGCAGTCAGCTGGCCAGTGCTCTTCCCGACGGTATCGGTGACGCCTCCAGCGGTCTTGCCAACAGTATCGGTGACGCCGCCGGCTGCCTTGCCGACGCCTTCGGTGACGCCTCCGACAGTCTTGCCAAGACCGCTGGTGACACTGCCGAGGAGGCCCGAGGGTGCGGGCGGCGCAGGCTTGTCGTCATCGTTGCCCCGGGCGGCCAGCTTCCCGCCAGCGGCGGAACCAACAGTATCAGTGACGCCACTAGCAGTGTTGCCAATGCCGTCGGCGACGCCGCCGACGAGACTGTTGGCTTCGGCAGTCTGGGATCAGGTCAGTGTCAGAAGGGGAAGGAGGAAGAGGGGCGAATTTCCGAAGCACCTTGTCACCGCCATGGTCCTGGCCTGGCCGTTGCGTGGGCACAGCCATGGTACCAGTGGCGAGGTAGATGGCGATGAGAGCTGCTCCGGTCGAGTACTTCATTTTGACTGATGGTCTTTTTTCTTAGGTAGTCGGAAGTTGTCGTGTTTCGCTGTGAGAAGGCGCCAGGGCAAGCTTTGCAGACGATGAGATCTTGTTTGTGATGGGAGGCAGAGGCGATGAGAAGGCTGAGCGCGATGAAGAATCCAAAGTAACGGACGGATTGAAGCGTTGCTTTATACGCGGTGCATTCTCGTCTCCTCTGCCATACATACATGATGGCTCGCTCTCGCCCAGAGTTGCTATGTCATGGCATCATCGAATGACGTTCGGAGAGAGTGAAAGGAATGGCACATCGCAAGGCAGCCTCAAGACACGGCGAGGGCCGCCCCGAGGAATGTAGACAGCGGGCAAAGTGTGTGTGGGTGAGTGAGTGAGTGAGTGTGTTCGAGGAGCGTCAAACGTTCGGACGGCAGCCACGCTACACTGCGGGCCGTCGGTAGAGACAGGAGGGTGAAGAGGCGAATCTTTTCTCGTATACGACGAAGGAGAGATGATGAATTGAGTGTGTGGATGAGTGGTTGATGATTGATGAGTGATGGATAGCCTGATAGGGGTTGGATGGGAGATAGATAGGGGCTGGACACATGGTAGGTAGGTATCTAGGGATGTGTGTGGATGGCTCTTTCTTTCGTAGGCAGGCGGTCAACAATGTCCGTTAACGCTTTCCTATAATAGAAGACACCGAATATTTTAGGTACTAAGGTAAGTAGGTACACAGGCAGGAGGTATGCATGTCAGCAGCAAGCAGCTCCTGCCGAGGTTGAGCATCGCCACCAGGCACCAGCAGCATGGAGCTTAGCATGTCTCGGAGATTTTTGTTAAACACGACTGTTTCGACAATGACGTCGAAAATAACTGATTCATGCCTAGGGTGAGAGCAAGCTGAGATGGCTGCGAAGGCTGAAAGAAAGGAGGAGGAAGGAGAAGAAGGAGGAGAAGAAGCTGAAGCAGAAGAAGATGGAGAGTGAGAGAGAGAGAGCGCAGTCGATTTGACACAACGATTGTCTAAATCAACGCCACAAAAACAGCCTACTCTATTCATTTCCTACTAGTATGTACGTCACGAGAGGGAAAGAAGAGATGTATTCACTTTCAAGCAGACAGACAGACACCTTTACTTTAGAACCTGTTTCATTTACTGATTTTAGAAAAAGAGAAGAAAGAAGGGGGAAAGGAAATAAAAAAATTTCATTCATCGACAGACATTACTCCCTATAGCGGTAGAAATGCAACGAAAGCTTTCAAGTGAAAGATGGGTTTTTTTTTCCTCCTCCCTCCCTATCTCATCATCGAGGATAAGTTATTTTTGTTTGTTTTTTTTTTCCTCATTTTTTTTGGTGTAAATTCTGTGTGTGTGTGTGTGTTTGTGTTGTTGAATGAATTTTGCCCTTGGACGCAGCTTGCGATTGGCATCTCGTAACCGTAGGGTCTTAAGAAGGGGAGGAAACAAGGAAAAGAGAGAGAGAGAGAGACGGAAGAAAGAAGAAGAAGAGAAGAAAGCAGGTCAGAGACTCAATAACTCTCCAAAGAAATGGGGGAAAAACCACAGAAAGAGAACAAGATCATGAGCGGAGGAAAGAAGAAGAAGAAAGGAACGAGACAAAGAAAAGAAAAGAAGAGAAGGGGGAAACGAGCGTGTGTGCTTTGTGTGTGCTTTGTGTGTGTGTGTGTGTGTGTGTGTGTGTCTGTCTGTCTGTCTGTCTGTTTGCGCGTGCGTTCGTACGTAGATACTGGCGTCGTCGTCAACTCTATCGCCTCCCTCCGCCCCCAACTCCTCCGCCCGTTCTATCGCAAAGACCAAATCAAATCAAAAAAAAAAGAGAGAGACAGAGACAGAGCAAGAGACCAGGAGTAGAAGAAAAAAAGAACGGGGGGAAAAAAAAATCACTGGCCGAAGCAGGGACGCTTGTTAGAAGGGCTGCTGGCCTGAACCTCTTCATCATCATCGCTGTCATCCTGTCGACGGCGGCGGGAGAGGTTAGCGACGACGGCCTCATCATCACCGATGATATTCCCCGCCCCGGCAATGGTGAGGCCAGCATCGACGTGGATGGTAAGCGGACGAGGCCTCCCCTCCTCGTCGATCATGGGAATGCCGCAGTGGCCCGGGCTGGCGTCCTGAATGGCCTTGACGACGGCGCTGGCGTGAGCCTTGGCGCTGGCGTCGAGCGTTTCGGCCAGGCAGACGGTGTTGTTGTCGCCCGAGACGGTGACCGAGGTGTTGATCCGGAGGCTGATGCCGCTCGAGAGGGACTCGAGGTCCGAGTCTTCGTCCTCGGAGGCCTCGACTCTGGTCGTGAGCTGGATGGCGCGCGAGAGGTCGAGGTTAGGTCCGATGATGCGGTTGTAGGCCGGCGGGGGGGAGATGGAGCGAGGATCGGCCGCGTTGTTGTTATTGTTGTTGTTGTTGTTGTCAATGGTGTTATTATTATTATTAGTCTTGATGAGAAGACGAGAAGGCAGGGTATTGGTTCTAATGGTAGCCGCCATTTTGGCTGTTGATGTTGTTTTCTTTGTAGATGGTAATGGATGTGTGTGATGTGTAGAGATGGGAGGACGCTGTGTGTGTAATCGTGTGTGAGTGTGCGTGTGAGTGTCGAGTGTATTAAGAGTACTATGCGTGTGTCTCTGAGGATAGATGAGAGAGTGAGAGAGGGAGAGAGAAGAGGGAAGTAGTAGGAAGTGTGAGTGGGTGTGTGTGTGTGTGTGTGTAGAGGTGAGAGACCACGAGGGAGTTGATGGTGATGATGATGATGATGATGCAGAGTCAAGGAAAGGAAAGCCACTTTATATAACAAACAACAACAAGATCCAAACCACTCACCAAGACCAAGACCAAGATCTCAAGACTCACAATTCAAACACAATACACAATCCCCTCAAAGACCTCTCAATGTCGGAGATGGCGGAGTTTCAACCTTCGGAGAAGAGAAAAGAAGAAGCAAAGTCCTTATTATTCTCTTCGGACATGTTCCATGAATAATAAGGAACAATATCTCCCCCCCCCCCCCCCCCCCACCTTCTTCTCTGAACCCACGGACAGCAAAGGCGGGCAAAAGGAAGAAAAGAAGAAGAAGAAGAATAGACAGCGTCCGGGCGTCCCCCTCCCCCCCCCCCCCCCCCCCCCCCCCCCCCCACACCCCCCCCCCCCCCCCCCCCCCCACCCCCACCCCGCCACACACCCACCCCCCC
>PDHP01000066.1:87448-113223 GCA_003339455.1 Ophiocordyceps camponoti-leonardi (nom. inval.)
CCCCACCCCCCCCCTTGGCCCCACGGGAAGAAAAGGGGGGAAAAAGGAAGAAAAAAAAAAAAAGAAAAAAAGACAGGGGCCGGGGGGCCCCCCCCCCCCCCCCCCCCCCCCCCCCTCCCATAGAAAATCCTCAATAGGTAGGTAGAGAAGAGAGAGACTGAGAGAGAGATTGACCGACAGACTGGCGACGGGTACTAGAATAGGAAAGCTACGAAGGGTACGTGCATGCATGAATACACGTATGTATTGTTCCTGAGAAAATTATGGGGCTGAAGAGAATCAGTCGCTCTCTTTGAATAGGCCTATTGTCTATTCGCTATTCTCCATTCACTATTGTCGTTGCCGTTGGTTCCTATTGTCGTTTGGGGAGGGGGGTTGAGTTGGGGAACCAACTGTTTTCGTCTCAAACGGGTTTAGTCTATGGAAGCGGGAGGGTGTGGGGTCTCAGCCTCCCTCTCTCACCTCTCACATCTCACCTCTCTCTGCCTCTATCTCTGCCTCTCTCTCTCCGCCTCCCTCTCTCTCTCTCTCTGTCTGTGTATGTACACAGCCCTGACACCGGGAGTCGAAGCGAAGAGAGCTGCAGAGACCCCTACCCACTACCAGTAGGTATCACACAGCCCCGATATATGTACAATCACACACACCCCCCCCAAGTTGCCCTGTCCGCACATACATACTATCCATACGCATAGCCCGTCTATAAACCTAAACTTCTGCTCCCTGCCCCGTCTGTCGGTTCAAGCTGCATCACGTTCCCATCCGCCATGGCATGGCTGAATGCACGTACATACATACATACGTGCATGCGTATTCTCCGATAACGCCCCCCCCCCCAAAAAAAAAAAAAACCTCGTAAACCGGAGGCAACCATCATCACCTATTGACATTGTGTCTATCCGATTCCGCCCTCTCTCCTCTCCTCTATCCTACTCATCCCAACCTATCTCCGCCTCCCATTCTCCGGCTCTCTCACAATCATGCGGACTTTTTTTTTTTTTCCTTTTTTTGGCCTTGGCGACAATAAGATGCAGCACCCGACAATAGGAACCAAGAGAGGTGATGAATGAAAGAAGTCGACAATAGCCACATGTACGGGAGTAATCATATCGTCAATGGGATCCCACCCTACCCTCCTGAAAGGAAAGCACGCACACATTGAAACTGACACACACACACACAGAGAGAGAGAGAGAGAGAGAGAGAGAGAGAGAGAGAGAGAGAGAGAACAGACCACTCCAGCATCCGACCGAGGACTTCTCGAAGCCTTCTTCTCTCTATTCACCGATACGCGACCCAACCACACTCACTCACCCCACACCTACTCAACTCAACTCAACTCAACTCACACTGGCTGCTTACCTTTCTGCCTATTATTCACATCCCATTCTTCTTCTTCTTCTTCATTTGCATCTCCTTCTCCTCCTACCCATCCTCCTGTCCGCCCAAGTCCTGCCCACGCTGTATGTACAGATGTCATCGGTCCCTGTAGTAGGTACGGATACTCAGCACCATCACTAGTAAAAAGCCACAACGTAGTCCACCGAGCTGTACCAACCTGTCTCTATGTGGTATCTTCCCATCTCACTGTTCATCGTCATCATACTCATCATAAATCATCATGAATCATCATCATTACCCGTTTCTTCGCCGTCCATCTTTACCCCATCTGCCATCCTTCCATCCCTCTCAACTGCCGCCCGTTGACCCTCCCTCACGCACCCATCAGAACGTCAAGTCAACCGACCAACCAACTAACATACATAGACAGGTAGATACATGCTGCTTCGCTCCGAAACGCACAACCAACATAATACTACCAATCTCCGCCGCGCACATACACACACACACACACACAGACATCACATCACAAACATACCTACCTACCTACTCAAGTATCACACTCGGCATCGCCGCCTCTTCTCTCCTCGTTTCTCAGCTACGACAAGACAACAGGGCACGCACGTTGTCAAGTGTTTTCTCTGCACTTTCTTCTTTCTCTTGTTCTCTTCTGTCCGCATAAAAACTTCCACGCCATATCTTTTTTTTTTTTGCCTCACCGACTTGTCGTCTATCGTATCAATATCATCTTCTCACCCACCAGGCCTTCATTGAACCCTTCTTCTCCCAACCTTACATAGGTCTGAGAGAGTCTTCTCCTTCTTCAGCTTCTTCTTCTCCTCTCGAATAGCAAATCATCTCTCGCCCGGTCAAGAGGTGAAGGGTTGGCCGGTGAAGCGAGGGGAGAGAAGACAAAGGGAGATCACGTGCTTGCACGAGGAGTGGTATATCCGTCCCTTCCCCTCTCCGATGCCCGATTGCCGGCCGACAAAAGATCACACTGATAGACTGGCAACATCCCAAGGCAGCAAAAAAGAAAAAGAAAAAATCAAAAAAATCCAATTCCCGCTCAGGAGCCCGCCCTCCAGGTTTCGTTGAAGAAACGTTTGAACGCCGCCAGAGTGTGCATGACGCTGTTCTATCCGTAATTTTCCTCTCTCTTCTCTCTCTCTTTCTCTCTCTAGGTCGAAGGGGGGGGCCTTGTTGAATGCCCTCCCCCTGTTTTTTTTCCCGCACGTGACGCGGCAGCTACAATCAGAACTTCAGCGGCTTGGGCTTCTCCCAGCTGAACGACTGGTTGGTTCCAAAGTGGCCGTTCTTGGCCGTTTGCAGATACATGGGCCGGTCCAGGTCGAGCGATCGGACGATGACGCCAGGCCGCAGATCAAAATTGTCCCGAATGATGGCCACGAGCTCATCCGACGTCTTGTCCGAGGTGCCGTACGAGTCGACGTAAATCGACAGCGGTTCCGCCACACCAATGGCGTACGAAAGCTGCACGAGGGCCCTCCTGCAGAGACCGGCAGCCACAAGCGACTTGGCGATCCACCGACCGACGTAGGCCGCCGACCGGTCGACCTTGGAGTAGTCCTTGCCTGAAAAGGCACCGCCGCCGTGGGCACCCCAGCCGCCGTACGTGTCGACGATGATCTTCCGACCCGTCAGACCGGCATCGCCTTGAGGGCCACCGATGATGAAGAGACCCGAAGGTTGGATCTGTGTTGAAGAAAGAGATAGCGAAGAGTCAGTCGGGTGTGCGCACAAAATGCAGAAGATGAAAAAAAGAAGAGGAAAGAAAAGAAATGAAAAAAAATCGTCCTTGAACGGGCCCACTCACGTGGTAGATGGTCTTGTCGTCGAGGTATTTGGCCGGGATGGTCTTGTTGATAATCTTGTCTTTAATCTCCTTGCGCAGCTCCTCGGTGGTAATGTCGGCCGAGTGCTGGGCGGAGATGACGACGGTGTGCACGCGGACGGGCACGACGGCACCCTTGTCGTGACGGTACTCGACCGTCACCTGCGTCTTTGTGTCGGGCCGCAGCCAGGGCAGGGTGCCATCGCGGCGGGCGGCGGCCATGGCGGCGTTGAGCTGATGGGCCAGCATCAGGGTGAGGGGAAACAGCTCGGGCGTCTCGTCGGTGGCGTAGCCGAACATGATACCCTGGTCGCCGGCGCCGAGACGCTCAAGCGCCTCGTCGTAGTGCAAGCCCTGTGCGATGTCGGGGGACTGCTGCTCGATGGCGACGAGGAGGTTGAGCGTCTTGTAGTCGAAGCCCTTGTCGGAATCGTCGTAGCCGATGCCCTTGACGACGTCGCGGACAACCTTTTGGTAGTCCAGCTTGGCCTTGGTGGTGATCTCGCCGAAGACCATGACCATGCCCGTCTTGGTGGCCGTCTCGCAGGCCACTTTGGACAAGGGATCCTCTGACAAGCAGGCGTCGAGGATGGCATCGGATACCTGATCGGCGATTTTGTCGGGATGGCCTTCGCCGACAGACTCGGACTAGACGTTTT
Organism: Ophiocordyceps camponoti-leonardi (nom. inval.); assembly: GCA_003339455.1. NCBI lineage: Eukaryota > Fungi > Ascomycota > Sordariomycetes > Hypocreales > Ophiocordycipitaceae > Ophiocordyceps > Ophiocordyceps camponoti-leonardi. The sequence goes on from PDHP01000066.1 coordinate 91,304, forward strand.
GTTTGTCAGGAAGGGCCGCAAGGATGGGGGGGAAAAGCGCCGAAGTTGGGATGGGAAGCAGAGAAAAGGCCTTACGGTGAAGAGAAAGGTGTCCGGGCCGGACGAGACGGCGTGGTGGCCGTTTGTGCCGTTGGCTGGCGACATGCTTTGTCTTTGATGTGAAGGTAAATGTACGTAAAGTCGAGGCAGAGAGAAGCTGTCGAGAGAGAAGATGAAGAAGGGACGAGCTGCGTCAATCACGAGGGGAACGAAAAAAAAATCAGCAAAGCGCCGAAAGGTAGGAAGGTAGAAGAGACGACGGAAATTTTGTTGAAGAAGCAACCACGTACCAGTAACGCAGTACCACAGAAGGTCAATCAAAGGCGGCACAGAGAAGAGAGGCAGACTCGGGGAGAGGATGGTCGGACTCGAGCGAGCAGAGGGAGGGGTGAGGGTGAGGGTGAAGGTGAGGGGGAAGAGGGAGGGGGAAAGATAGGTAGTAATTGGTAGTGGTGAGTTTAGAGATGACAGATAGAAGAGACGGATGTTGTAGGTAGTTATTATTGTCAGGAGCAATGCAGAGGGCAATAAAAAAGGCAAGAGAGGAAGGGGAAGGGAAAGGAAGAAAGAAAAAAACCACCTTGGTACCTTCCTAAGCGTCAAGGGTCGATCGTCGTCAGGATAAGGCCGCTATGTCTAATGTGGGGAGGTACAAGGTGCCCAGCGCCAGCTGACGAGGGCTCGCATGTACCTCGGCTCTCTTCCGCTAACGGGTGGTGAATGTTGTCGTCGGAGCTTGCTCCCGAGATCCAGTGGGGAGAGGGGCAAGAGGGGGGAGGGCATTGCGCCATCTGCCCCGTCTTCTTGTTCTGCATGTGTGTTTTTTTTTCTTTGGCCCTTTTTCTTTTCTCTGTCTCTTCTCAAAGTTCTCTCACTCTGTGTCTACAACTCAGAACTCTATCGTGTGCATAAATGTGTATACACATACATACTACATATCCGTACATTGGTTAGTACATATGTATTAGTATCACACAGACATATGCATGCGTCTCTGTCTTTCTTCATGCTAATAAACTACTAACCTACTAGACCTAGGAGCAGTTCATGTTTTGAAGAAGAAGAAGGAAAAAAAATCGCTCTACAGTTTCCCAGACACCCCCCTCCCCCTCCCTTCTTCCTATCTGTCAGTCGCAGACACACCCATCTATTAGTTTTCCCCCGGCCAGCTTCGGAAAGGAACATGTTCCGAATCTGTCCGTCTTTCTTTTTACATTGTGTTCGCTTCAACAACCAACCAACCCGTGCTTAAGACGTGGCATGTTACTGTTGGGTCGACAAGTCCGTATGACTACGGAGTATTGCTGCTCTATTACCCCATGTTGCTGTATGTGTGCATACTGCGATTTCGCACCGTGCTATGATCTGCTATCTCACCACTCCTCGGCAACTACCTAGTGGCTGCTTGTCAATCTTCGTGGCGCACACTTGGAGACATAATCTGCATCCAGGTAAACTACGTGCATTCAATAGCGATATGATCCAATATTCTAATATGTCTCTGCTTGTATCCGTATATATAGACATATGCACGTATGTACAGCCACTGTATGTATGTATGTCGTATGTATAGTACCAGCATTGCTAACGAAAAGAAAAGAGGCCGGCCCCCCTTCTTCTGCAACGACCCCCGATAGTCCCGTCGCCGTCATCATAACAGGGAGGCAGTCTCCTCCTTCAGGGCACACAAGACGGGCCGTCCAAAGACAAAACGCGCTTCCTCACGCGAAACGGCGCGAAACAATGCATGTTTGCAGGCAAGGTACTACTCACAGCCATATTCATACCTGTTTACATATGTCTACTACCTACAACCTATTCATCCTAATGCTATCCCTACATCATCATACATACATGTATCCTCTCAGTCAAAAAATGTAGGATAAAAATCCCGCTCACCTTCAAAGCCAAAACTTACTCAGTCGCCAGTATCATCACGCATCACGCATCACTCATCCAGCACTATCATCAGACATGTTGATTACTGACCCAATCCTCCCGCTTAAACATTGATATCGTACATACGTACATTCATACATGCAACCGTGTGTCAACTTTTACTAATTCAATTCACGTCAGGTTGCACACCTCTCTCAATTGACCTATCTGGCACCTGTTTCATCTGCGAAGTTGTAAACCTCCAAGTCGTAAATTTCTCAAAAACTTACCCTACACCTTGCTTATCCAGGACAAGAGCCTCATCCTTACCTAAGCCTCCCCTCCGCATCACCCCAAGCCTCCAAGGCTACCAAACCACAGCCTTCCCTCCACCCTGTTAATCATTCTTCGCCGAGGAAGAAGGAAACAAAACCACGACTCGTCTCGTCTCGCCCCGTCTCGTCTCATCCCGGAAAACAAATTCCTCTCCTCCCCCCCCCCCCCCCCCCCCCCCCCCCCCCCCCCCCCCCCCCCCCCCCCCCCCCCCCCCCCCCCCCCCCCCCCCCCCCCGCCCCCCCCCCCCCCCCCCCCCCCCCCCCCCCTTTAACCCCCCCCCCCCGGGAAAAAAGAAAAAAAACCCCCCCCCCCCCCCCCCCCCCCCCCCCCCCCCCCCCCCCCAAAACAAATTCCCCCCCCCCCCCCCCCCCCCCCCCCCCCCTTCCAGCCATCTCGCCATGAGCAAATTCGGCGTCATGGTCATGGGCCCTGCTGGGGCGGGCAAGGTACGCGTTTCTTTCCTCATCCCCATCGCCCACTTCCCTCCTCTCCGCGTCTGCCACCGGCACACACATACACATATACACACACACCCAAGAAAGGAAAAGAAAACGGAAGAGGGGAAGACGCGCTGACATGACGACATAGTCAACCTTCTGCGCCGCCCTCATCACCCACCTCCAGCTCAACCGCCGTTCCGCCTTCTACGTCAACCTCGATCCCGCAGCTGAATCCTTCGAGCACCAGCCCGACCTCGACATCAAGGAGCTCATCTGCCTCGACGATGCCATGACCGAGGTCGGCCTCGGCCCCAACGGCGGTCTCATCTACTGCTTCGAATTCCTCCTCGAGAACCTCGACTGGCTCACCGACGCTCTCGATAGCCTCACGGAAGAATACCTCATCATATTCGACATGCCCGGCCAGATCGAGCTATACACACACATTCCCGTCCTGCCCACACTCATCAGATTCCTCTCCCAGCCTGGCGCTCTAGACATCCGTACGGCTGCTGTATACCTCCTCGAGGCCACCTTCGTCGTCGATCGCGCAAAGTTCTTCTCCGGCACCTTGAGCGCCATGAGCGCCATGTTGATGCTCGAGGTCCCCCACATAAACATCCTGTCCAAAATGGACCTGGTTAAGGGCCAGGTTAAGAAAAAGGACCTGAAACGTTTCCTGACTCCGGACCTCGGCCTCCTCGACGACGATCCAGTCCGAGGCTCACGATCAATGTCCGCCACTGCGGAAGGCAACGACGACCACGCCGCCCGGCCCGACGAAAAGGATCAGATTATCAAGGGAAAGAGCTTCGACCGGCTGAACCGGGCCGTGGCTGGCTTGATCGAGAGCTTCGGCATGATCAATTATCTAACACTCGACTTGACCGACGAGGACAGCATCGGCGCAATTCTCAGTTACGTCGACGAATGCATTCAGTTTCACGAGGCGCAGGACCCCAAGGAGCCACGCGACGACGAGGCCGAAGACCAGGACTGACGCGCCGAGAGATCGTTGTTATAGTATGAAAAGTTCTTGACGTATTGGCTCATGTGCTGAGGCCGGAGGCTCGGCCATGAGCCATGAAAGCGTGTATCATGAAGTCGAATTCCCGCATAGCGGCGGCGTTTGTAGAGGTGGCTTTTGTTCGTTCAGAAAATCGGTGCTCTCGTTGGATCCAGAGGGAGGGAGATAAGAGGAGAGTCGAGCCAAGGCGCTCGAAAACAAACAATAGTAATACCCGAAAATAAGGAAGGGGGAGAGTAAGGGGAAAAAAAAAGGTGAAGAAAGGACGGCTGAGTGATCACCAGGCAGAGCCCCTGGCGCGAGAAGAAGTATACTGCCGCTGCTGCTGCTGCCTCTCCTGAACCTCGTAGCGATTATACTCCGCGAGCCAGACATCGCGCAAGATGACAAGGTACCGCATCAAGGCGCCAGCGCCGACGAGGACATTCTGCAACGTAGCGACCGGGCCACGCTGCCAGACGCAAGCGCATAGGGCGACGACAAAAGCCCACCAAGCAAGCCGCAACGTGAATCGGGTCCACCACAAGACCAGACGGCCCACCCAGCGAAGCAGCAGCGCCGACACGGCCAGGACGGCCAGCGTCGAGACGACGCCCGCGACGGCGCCCTGGCTGTCCGAGGCGGCGAGCGCGCGGGCGGCCACGTCCGTCACGGCGACGAGGCCCGCGCGCGCCGTGGCTGCTAGCTGGCGCTTGCAGGACTGGAGGGGCGAGTCCGGTCGGAGGAGGTGGTGGCGCGCGGAGGCTGCCATCTCCGGGGGTAGGAGGTCGGCGACGAGGCCGAAGATGTAGGCCTCCATTGCTTTATGTCGTCGTTTTCGTCGTCGTCGTCATGTATGTATGTATGCAATCCCTCCTCTTCTTCCTCTTCTGTCTGTTTCTTTCCCTCGTCTTATCTGTTCTCTCCCTCCCCCTTTTCCCTGCCGTATAGGTAGGCTGCCGGATGAGATTTGCGCCTCTTGTACTTTTCCCTCCCTTTCTTGATTGAGGTTCGAACTCGGCCAATACTCGACTCGTCCTGGAACCTGGCGTAGAAGAGGTGGATGAGACGTCGCGATGTGTTGACAAACGGCAAAAAGCAAGGATGACAATTGACAACATACAACATCTGACGAGATCGTTTTACAACAGGCGGTGCACATCTACCGTCACGTGAGGCTTTTCGGGCCGGAGTATCCACTTCGGTCCGAGTCACGTGGCTCTTCTCGGACGTTATATCTACAAACGTTGAGCATAATAGTGTAGGTACTTAGAATTGGATTAATAAATTAAATAAGTAATAATTCTCTTTATACTCTTATATATATAACTTATACTATAATAAGTAGTTATAAGCCCTATAACTAAGGGTAATTATATTATATAATCTGTCTTTTAAAATCTTTATATACTTCTATATATTTTCCTATAGTCCTTATATTATATAAAATATATATTATAATATTATACCCTAAAAATAAGGTACTTATATATAAGTAATTAGATTAATAGTATTAGAAGTAAAAAAGTAAAAGTAATAATTATAGAAAGATTATAATTACTTTATATAATTACTTGTAATTTCTTTTTTCTATATTTATTTCCCTTTTTTCTATATAATTCAAATCCCAACTCTTATACTTATTAATCTAACTAATAAGCCGCTTATCTACGAAGATAGTACTTTTAACTAGTATTTATAGCCTAGATTATTACACCCTCTCCCTGGAGCTTGAGGAAGGTTGAGAGGGGGGGTTGTTTTTGAGACCCCCCTAGTATCAGCAGGGGAGCTTGCTCAATAACACGACTGACGCGAGAGACAAAGTGTTGTGCAATGTCTAGGTAATCGGACACAACTCCTTTATCGACCTAAAGCATCCGTCTCAGCAGCTTTTGGCGCATGCGGCCGGAAGCAACAGAACTTACCTCGACCATGGACCTCAACGTCCATATGATGTTCCAGCTCTCGCTTATCCTCCCCATCAGGCTCATCGCGTCGAGCCAGTGAAGCAGATGAGTTTCAAGGAAGCCAATGGCTTGATGCTCGTCATGAAGCTTGTCACCACTCATCTTCAAGTGATGTGCCCAGTGCAGGCACGCGTATCGAACCTCGGGTGGGAGGCATTCATCTACGATTTCCACATCGATGTTCTTTAGAAAAGTACCATCCATCCCCAGATCGCGCATGCCCTTTCTGAGGTTTCCGTCCTCGGACAGCAGCTGCAGGCATCTTTCAGCAAGCATCCCATGCGTCGCGCTCTGATCGATTCCGAATTCATGTTGATCAGGATGGTTGAGAAAGTCTCGAAACGACTCGTGGAATAGCTTCACAGGATCCTTTGGATCACTAGGAATATCTAAGACCGAATGAAGCAGATAGAGCTCATCTTCGACAGACTCAGGGCCTATGCCGAGAAGACGAGCGAGGGAATTGGCAGGTAGAGGGTCTTCGAGGGTGACGATAGATCCCACAATTCTTTTGAAGTTTTGAAGCGCTTCGTCGCGTTCACGATTTTTGAGACCATCGATCGTTTGGTTCAGGATGGGAAGATACGTTGACTCGAGTTGTCCAGCACCCCGATACTTGAGGATTTGCTTAAGTCTCCCGTCTGCACCACCACATCTGTGTTTGCCATCTTCGATGAAACGGCAGGCGGTTGCCGCGAAGATGAATAACGGGATGGCCATCTCCACGAGCGATTGAAGTTGATAGCGGCTGGGCCAACCAGTGCCCATCCGATACCGACCTCGAATTTGTTCTTCAAGGCGGAAACGCAAGAAAGCTGTTATGTCGTGCTCGATCTCAGGCGCCGGAATTTCATGAAGAAGCAGCTCCGCGAACTCTCCGTCAATACGCTCGAAGCCTACCCGGATGGGAGGCTCGCATCGACTCGTGATGAAGAATTTCAGGGGATATACTTGCAGGTGCCCCAACCGTGATACTTGGTGAATAATGCTTCCGACGTCCAGGTCACACTCGCACTCGTCGAGAGCATCGATAACAACAGTTGTGACATTCGAACTGTCGCCGTGAATGCTCTTGAGAGGCTTCAAGATCAACTCGTCGAACTGATGTTCCAGGGCTGAATGGGAAATGTTTTGTTCATTATCCAAAGTGTTCCGCAAATGATCGGCCATGGCAGGCAGCCGTTGAGCAAGTTGAGCAGCAATCGTGGTGAAGAAGAGTCGAGACTTGCCACGATCGCCCTCGCCCCTTTTGAAGAAGAAGCTGGCAGCGAGACAGCTGTTATGGGCCACGGTGCGAGCGATCGTCGATTTCCCCGTGCCGGCCTTGCCTTGAAGCCAGAAGATGGACTCACGAGCAGGGTCGTTGGCCCATTCATCGATCTTCTTCAGTATATTCTGGCGTGTCCCGGGCAGGCATTCTCCCTCGTGCTCATCGTCATGGGAGCCGAAAACGGCGCTTTGGACCGTATCAAGCTTGAGCTTGCTCGATACATATATCTGGCTGCTACTTGGCATCGACGACGCTAATCTGTGTTCATCTTCAATTAGCATGAGAACTATGCCGCTATTAAGCACATTTGTTGCCTACGGTCTTAGCCCTTGCAACTTATCTCGGAGGAGACGGTATAAATGATCGTCTGAACCGGAACACTTGTTCAAGCCGGAATGGTCGACATCGACGTGGACGACCTCGGCATCATAACACCGCGCAGAGTCTCGATGGACGATCTGAAGAGGGATCAGGGATAGTCGGCCACTTTCATCAGCGCGTGAGATCCCGAGATGGCTGCACTTACGATACCAAGAGGTATCCCAAAGACCCAAGACGGCTTTGCTTCGCAAAAGCAGACAAGTCTTGTCTTTCTCCGTCGACCTTCCTTCTCCCTCATGCAATCACCGAACCGCTCATCAAGGTAAGAGAGCTGCTTGTTATGGCTCTTCAGCGCGAGAAGCAATGTGGTATCTGACCCAAGAAAGCCGGTAAGAGTTGAGGCAGCGATGGCCCCAGCCGTAGACGCCGCAGAGCCTTGATGCGGTGTCCCGAGGAAGATGATGCCATGTGTGTCGTCCACGATCTCCTTCAAATCATGACCGGCTCTGCAGAGCGCCTTTTGCAGAGTGGGAAACTTTCATCACCAGAAATGCAAACTTCAGTTAGACCAACCTTCTTAATGACAATGCCACCAAAGCTATGTCCTATAAAAAGGATCGGAACACGCTGACCATGGGAATCTCATCAGTCAAGTCAAAAACTTGTAGCGGTGACCGCCCTGCTTACGCGACGACCAGACCGACAGCGTTGCAGTTCCTTCACAAGCCTGCTTGCGATATCTCCGGCTGTCTTCACCGGGGCGTCGACCAACCAGTCCGAATTATAGGCAAAGTTTAGGATCCTCGCCTCAGGAAAGTCCTCGGCGACGAGATCTCGAAGCAGATGCACTCGCTCCGTCCCGACTTTGCGAGTCCATGTGAACTCTGCATCCGCCCTGAGGCCATGAACGGCCACTATACTAGATGATGGAGTCGAGATCCAGTCGTCTCGTCAACCATCCCGAGGGAGAAACAGATTTCGTACTCAAATTTGGCGTCTCTAGTATCGACGAGGACTTGGATCGTCCCTTCGGACCATGACCTCTGAGGACGCCGAAGAAGCTTGGCATCGATAGCCTTAATAACAGGAGAGAATGCTGCAATCGCCAGCACCAGAGCCAAAAGAAAGGTGACGGTGAAGGCCGTGAAGCTAACCATGTTTTAGAGGGAGAGAGCTAGGGATGCAGTGCAGCGCGCGAGGGAGGAGAGACGTAGTGTGTGGAAGTCCTTGGGGCACACGAGCCTGGTCCCAACCAACGGGTAACGGAGATTCTCACCTTCCCCTCTCCTGCCCTCCATGAGAGAGAGCCCTATCGGAAATACCTCCCTACTAACATCATCCTCAACTGATCAGTACATGTTCCTGATAATACAAGAGTAATCTCGCAAATCTCATCACAATGCCATTCCATGCGTATAAACCCTTGACGATGTCCTATCGAAGCCCGAGTTGAATGAATAAGGATAAGATCGGCATCATGCATCGTCATCTTCAAGCAAAAAAGGGAGAGCGTATGTACGGAAATACATCTATGCACAAGGGTATCGAATTATCCACTGCTACCTAGGTAGTAGCCCGCAGGCTCAACCAGCAACGCTTGACCGGCGCTATCTCCAACATTTGTAGTAAAAACCCCTTTCTGCATACTATCGTCCCGCCTCCAGCACTCGTCTGGCCGCATCGATCCTCCGACGGAACTCGTCCGCGCTCGCCAAGCCCGCGCGGCCGGCCTCCGTCAGCCCGAGCACGCACCTCCCCAGGCTCGCCACCACCTGCTCCACCATCATCTGGTCCGCCTTGGACAGCATCTGCATCGCCGGCGACTGTGTCCCCCCTCCGTGGTCGAGGCTCTCCTTGTCGCAGATGCTGGACGTCTCGTTCATCAGGCCGTCCGCCACCTGCTTGAGCTCGTGCTCCGGGGACCCGGCCGGCGTCACCACCCCTCCGCGCATCCTGACTTTGTTCACCAGCGGGAAGCTCCTATTTGTCCCGGTCGACTCAAAAGACGAGAATGACGGACGGTGGAACGTCTCAACCGCCCCATCGCTCACAGTAGCTCGGCGCACACGTCCGTTGTTCTGCCAAGGGCCCGAGCCGTCGCTGCTGCTGCTACCGATGGCAGACGACGTGCGATCCGCTTCGTCCTTCTTCTCATGGCCTGGGCTAGGCGTGACGAAGCCGTCGGCTGGGCCGTCGAAGACCAACGAGTTGCGCGCTGAGTTTCCTTCGATGGCCGTGGCAAAGGAGTCGATGGTCGTAAACGTATCGAGGCTGGCGCGACGAGCAACACTCAGAGTCGGACCTCGGGTCGTCTCCACCGAAGACTCCGAATCCTCGCTGCTCATGCTGCCGCGTCTGGAGAATCCCTGTTGGCTGATGGTGCCCATGGCTGAATGGAGGAAAAAGCGCTCATAGTCAAAGGCGTCCTCTCGATCCTCGTGCGAGATGGGATGCGGAGTACTATCGTGGTACAATGAGTCGCCGCTCTCGCTGCATTCGTCGTAGGCATCGCCTCGGCCGTCGTCGCCTTCATAGCCAGCGTTGTCACCATTCTCTTCTAGGCTGTGGCCCGAGTTGTTCTCTTTCCACTCGACAGTTTCCACAGCCTCGATGGCCTCGATATCATCGGCGTCATCGACAAACTCGGCACCCTCGATACCGCCGTAGCCATCGTCGCCAGGCGACTCGCGAACCTCGTGAAAACTAGTAGCGTTCGAGGGGCTGCCCGGTTCCCCTTGCTCGATGACAGGAGTGCCGTCGGCATCCAACACGGGCACCGCACCGCCCGGTGGACTCAAGCATGTGGGGCCCGCCGGGTTGGGGTCCGTCTTGTCGAGCGGCTCCGAGCTACCGCGATCCCACGTCGCGTGCGTAAAGGGGCTCGGAGTTCGAAGACCCTGCAGGCTGCGGCGTCTCAGGCTGTCTGCGCGTGCCTGGTCTCTGAGACTCGCAATTTTGTTCTTGAGCCCCTGCATCTGGTCCTGGATATCTCGCACCTGCACCGTTGCGGCAGACGAACGTGGCACATCGGCATCGGTACCCGAATTTGGATCCGGACTGACGACGCTACTGGCCCGGGCTGCCTCCTTTGCACCATGCAGTTTTCCATTGCCTTCTGAAGGCGCGAGCGTGGTATCAAGGGGATGATACGTCAACGTCTTGGTCGGACGATGGCGGCCGTCGAGCGAGTCAACGCTCATAGACGCGGTGAGTGACCGGCGATAGCCCCCCAAGGCACCCAGTGCGCTTGCCGAACGCTGAGAGCGCGGCACGGGGTTTGCAGGCGCTGGAAGATGGGACTCACTCGCGTTTCTCGAGTGGGTTGTCGGCGTGTAAAACGCATCTTCGTCGGGGGTCGAAGGCGGGTCACCACCGGGAGAAGGGGTGGAGCCATCCGATGCAGGGGAGTAGCCCAGGGTCCTGGCTCTGCTCAGATTGCCCTCCATAGTCTTGGATGGGAGTCAGCAAGCCGTACGGCATCTCAGAGATGATCAAGGGAGCATACAGTGAGACGTCGCTTCGCATTAGCCAGAATCTGCTCAGCACGCCGGCTGATGAAAGTGGTCGAGTATCTGGGGCGGTCGGTAGAGTATCTGGCGTCGACGTCGCGGCCCCAATCGTCGGCGTAGGAAGAGGCCATACTCCCCTCATCATCGCCATGGAAGCTGCTGTCGCCAATGCTGATGCAGTCGTCGAAGAAGTCGGCCGAGGCGCCAATGCGTTCGGATTCGATGACGGTGCCGGTGGACTCCATGGATAGTCGGCGAGCGTCGTGTGCTCCCGACGATCGCCTCTTCATTCTGCTCAGGGTGGGAGAGGCGCGCATGGGAAAACCAGCGCCGGAGCAGCGGCGAGACGAGAAGCGGCGAGGCGGGGTGCTGCCGGCGACGCTCTCGACCTCGGTGACCTCACCAATGTCGGACAGCATTGTGCCATTGCCGTAGATAATTGGGGTGGAGGGACCCAGAGACATGGAGCGGTAGAGAGCGGCGGGGTCGAGGAAGGGAACTTGAGTGCGAGTCATGGGAAAGTCGTCGTCGTCGTCGGGGAGGATCATGTCAGGGTTCGTCAGGGTCGGCGATGACGGCTGCTTGGAGGAACACACGGTCTCGCTGTCGGAGGCGTTTTGCGTCGCCACCACGGCGGGAGGCGCGCCAGGGGCGAGCGATTGGCCAGAGGAGGACATGTCGGCCTACCGCATGTGCGTCTGTCTGTATGTACAGTGCCGATTTCCTCCCGCCTTTGAGGCCCAACCAACCTCCCCAAGAAGGGACGCCCTGTCGCGATGGACGGAGGCTAGGCAGAACTGTTTGATTGTCTCGCAGGCGCCACACCTCCTCACTCGGCCGTGGAGAGCGACATTGAGCGGGGGAATTGGGAGATCGAGACGGCTGATTCCTTTTTTTTTCACCGCCGTCGTTTCTTTCCTTCCTTTCTTTTTCCCGCCTGAGAAGAATGTCTGAGAAAAGTAGGTCGTGGCGGGCGGGACTTTGGAAGGTTTCGAGGAGAAATGTCTGGCGGAGAGACACACTTGGCGTTGTCTTGGAGTTGGAGTGCAGTACCGTACCTGCTAGAGGAGGTACTACCGATGCAGGGTGCCCGAACGGGGTTGCCGACTGGGGCGGCAGCCGTTGTCTCGACTCGAAGGAATTGATTTGTTTCGTCGACGGTGGGTGGTGGAGGTCTGTGGAGGAGGAGGAGGGGGAGGAGGAGGAGGCTGCTTCTTGACGGGGCACGCCGAAGGTGGGAGGAGAGAAACGGACGAGAGAGAAACGAACTGGAGAATAATAAGAAACAGAAGAGCGGAGATGGTAGAAAAATTGAAGCGAGAGAGAGAGAGAGAGTGGACTGAGACCGAAGACGGCAGTGGGTGGGGGGGAGGAGGAGACGTGGCTTACCCACTACCTACCTACTACCTTAGTACCTGTAGTAGTAGGTGAGGCTAGAGGCTGGAGGTGCCTGCAGGATGCCGCTAATAAGGTCGGGGTAGCGCGAGTGGTAGCGCACCTTGCCTGGCCTAGGTACTCCTTACCTCTGGATAGAGCAATAATAAGGGGATCCCTTTCCCTTTCTTTGTCGACCTCATGTTGTTGTTGTCGTTGTCGTCGTCGTTATAATAGGCATCGTCTGCTTCCCCCCTAAGATTAATCAGGGCCTCGAAGTCGTACAGATGACAGACAGACTGACCTGAAAGGCCCCCGCATCGGCTCAGATCTTTGGCTTTTTCTTTCCTTTCTTTCAACGTCAGCGGCCTTTTTGCCAACAGGCGCTGCAGTTATGCAGGCGGCGGTGGAGTTGTCTCTGCACGGCATCACGTAAACACTGCAACGCACATCCGTTGCATCACTTTACAAAGTGCAACGCTGCCTCATGCTGCAACATGCACATGCTACGAGGGAAATCGTCTTACGGACACCCAGGATCTACCTCCCCATCTCACATCCTACCTGGCATCGAACTTACGACATAGGTATCTCCGTATGTACATGACGTTGGGGGAACAAAAAAAAGTGCACAGACTAAATAATCAGCAACATGGTAATCTCCAGCCCCAACAGCGGCCGAAAGCGGCTGGCCTTGTCCGCCTTCGCGCCGACTGCAAAATGCGCTGCTGCAAGTCGCAAGTCGGACTGCATGTACATATGAGAAGGCACAGTGTCCAGATCGTCTTCTTCTTCTCTTCTGCGCCTTTTTTCTCTGAAAGTCTTTCATCCGGTTCTCCTTCTAGGTATTCGGGCAACTGTATTCAGTTGCAGCCAACGAGGTCCTCTAGCCACCTCTCGGAAGAGGAAAAAAACGAGGAAACTACCTACTACCCTACACCCTCGGACCGGCGCAGCCTGTCTCAATAACCCCCCCATAAAAAGTCGTCACTCAGAAACATCAGCCACGAGCTACCTAGGAATAACCTACCCCCTGAGACCAGACTCACCCTCCGTCTTTGTCAGATGCTGAGCCAAGTCTAACGTCGCTTTTATATCTGTCCGTTACCTCATGGAATATCCGTTTAAGCAAACAAGTATTATGGAAACGGCTGATTGAAAGGCATACGGGCTGCTAACTGCGCCGCTTCCACCCTCATCTCCCTCAGACTCGAATTCAGGACCGGTCGTGGGGACCTTTCTCACAGCACCGGTCGTCGGGCGGTCGAAGCCTTTCCCTCTTTTGCCGCGTGGTACGGATACAAGAGCGCACTTTTATTAACCGTACCTACCTAATTGTAGACAGATCCCTATCCGCAGTGGCCTAGGACACAAGTAGACGGGTGGATTGTATCCGTAGAAGAATCACCATGACGAGATTCGAGCTTGGCAAGCTGCATACATAGGTACATAGTATTCTATTTTCGCAAACCAAGTCGTCGAGGCGGCGTGGGAGAAATTAGAAACCCTCGCGTGCCCGCCCGAGCCCAAAAACTACAAATGTGCGTGCTTCATGTAGAATCAGGTCCAAATATCGTTTTGTGCAGACAGAAAAACAGAAATCACCCCTTCGCATCCGTCCGTCCCTTACAGGACGAACATGAAAGCCAGCAGACCGCCACACAGGCCGAAAAGGCTGGTGTGAAGGAGGGCAGCACCATTGGTGGCCTGAACGGGGAAGCCAGAGTTGTTGGACTTGTTGCCATTTGCGTTCAGCAGGGTCGAGTTGCTGCTGCTGGGGATAGCCTTGGGGCCGGCTGGCTTGGCGAGGACGCCCGTCGAGTTCTTGTCGGCGCAAATCACAGAGGCGGCCGGCGCATACAGGCTTGAAGTGGCAGCCGGCTTGACAGGAACGGCCGTCGTCGGGGCGTAGACAGCAGGCAACGACGAAGTGGCGCCGGTCTCGCCGCCTTGCGCGTAGGAGGGCTTGGCGACCTGAGAGTTAGAAGGCGCCGCGCCACTGTCGATCGCGTTGGCAGCATCGTTGGCAATCTTGAACCTGGGAGAGTATTGGAAGATGTCGGGATTGCTGACGAGCCTCATCCGGATGCCATAGTAAGCGTGCTTCGGGTCCTTGCCGAGTCCACTGTCGACCTTCCAGCTGTATTTGCCCACGTTGTTTACGATACCAGTAGCGATCGTGGCTATCGGAGAAGACAGTAAGCGCGCTGCACACGGACGCAGAGGGGAAGAGTCTTACAGATTTGCGTCATAGAGTTCTGGTCGAGGCCGGCCAAGAGCTCAATGTTGACCTTGTCTTCGGGGCCGTTGTGCGTCGGGGCAGTCCATGTGATGGAGAAATCTGAGCCGGCGCTAACGACTTGATCTCTGCCGGGCGTGTAGATTGGGTTGAAGCTGGCCGTCTGGGCCAAAGCCGAGGCCACGAGGGCGGCGAGAGAGAAGGCGACACGCATGTTGGAAGACTCAGATGTGTATACACGAGAGGATTTGCCTGAAGGATTGGGGAGGGAGTGTTTTGGGAGTGACGGTAATGGCGAAGACCAGAGTTGCGAAGGAAAGGTTGGATATAGAAGTATTAGTAAAGAAAAGAGCGTGGACGGCACTAACAGCCTATTTGTGTGTGTAAGATGAAAGGAACGACGAGAGCGATGCTGAAGAAGCGAAGGATAACAAGGCTACCCGTCGGGAAGAGAGGGGGGTGGCAGTCGCTTTATAAAGGCGACTCTTATTATTATAGGGGGAGGGGGGAGAGCAGTAGGCGACTCGGTACCTGGACGACAGATGGAGACGGGGTGGATGGGCGGGGCGTGTAACCAGTTCTACGAATTTGATATCCGTCGATGGGCGTCGAAGTAGAATTGTCGCAGAAGAGTGCTGTAGAGATACAAAAACAATCAGACACGAGTATCCCAAGGTACGGATACTTCTAGCAATAATTCATCTGTAGGGGATGATGGAGCAGCCAGAGCTCGTTCCTGCAGGATGCAGCTCCAGACGGCAGGTGGGGCTAGAATGGTAGGGGGGAGAGAGAGAGAAGGGACGAGGGGGGGGGGGGGGGGGGAAATTACTTCTCTTCGGCGGGTCGATTGACAATTGGCGCCGAACTGGGGTCTCCCTTCGAAGACCGGTCTCGTATGTAAAGCTGGCCAATGGCGTAGCGTAGCAACGGCTTGTCATGCCCTTTAATTACAGCCTTTTTTTTTTTTTGCAGCTGGCAGGGCTGGTCCTTGGAAGTGGAAAGATGGTTAATCTCACATCTAGCAGCTATTATTGGCGACGAGAGAAAAGGAGCGCAACCCTCTCCTGTTACGATCGTGTGGTGATTGGTGGCGCTTTGCGGATAATGAATGACCTCACTCACTCACCGAGCCATGTGATTTCTTGGACCACCACGAGAAAAGGGGGAGGGGACTGCTACCCTCCGGCCCTGTCTTGGACAACAACGGAAAAAAAAGAGTCCCTCCAGTCTTACACACGCCCGCACGGTTTTAACCGTGGCCCGGCCCGTGTTGACTGGACCATCTAGGCTCTTACTAGCAGGTTTTTTTCAGAGAGAGCTAGCAGCGTTGTCTTCCTTTGTTTTTTCTTTTCTCTCTCTTTTTATGAGCGAGGCTCGACCTCTCCCTGCGATCGTATCCGCGGATCAACGTCCTACCCGCCATGCACGGATCCCCCCCCCCCCCCCCCCCCCCCCCCCCCCCCCCCCCCCCCCCCCCCCCCCCCCCCCCCCGCGCCCGCGCCCGACCCGCCCCCAGACCCCCCCCCCCCCCCCCCCCCCCCCCCCCCCCCCCCCCCCCCCCCCCCCCCCCCCCCCCCCCCGCCCCCCCCCCCCCCCCCCCCCCCCCCCCCCCCCCCCCCCCCCCCCCCCCCGATTTCGAGCCCTGTTCGTCCAAGGCAAGGGCTTTCCTCGCAGACGAGAAACAATGGCGAGTGGAGAGCAGCAAGGCGGCGAACGATGGTATTGATCAATGGGCATTGACGGGTGCTCCCTACTCCGCAAGTGTTTTCAATTTCAAGACCACACATCCCTGCCTGCCGCGTTTCGCCTGCCGGCCAAGGCGAGCGAGCGTTTGCTCCCCCACTGATGCACACGTTGTTCCTGAAAAGGTAGGATCATATCCGTGTGGACGTATCATCACGGAGCCGGTATTTGTGCCCATACGAAGCATGTATGTACAGATTACGTGCATACATAGGTACATACAAATGTACGGATATGCATGTAGGGTTGTCAGGGGAGGACTCGTAGGATCAAGACGAAGACGAGTGAAGCAGAGATTCTTGCAGCTCACTGTCTCATTTCCTTCTCTGATTCCATCATCACAATCCCACTACCGTATTTACTCACGAAATTCAAAAGAGCGCTACTGCAGGATGCCTGTCTATCGATAAAAGGCCCCTCTATACTTATTTATGGGCAAGATCGTGATTCGTCACAGCCTTCTATCCGGAACTCCAAGGAAGCCACGATGGCGTTAATCCATGCTGCGATGATCTTTCCTTCATACAAAATAGTAGAGGCGTTGAGTGGGTCCTGGGCACTCACAGGGGCTATCTGCAGTAGCGCTCTTTTGAATCTCGTGAGTAAATACGGTACCAATCATACCACTCAAGGTGGGCTTTTATGCGCTCTATTTATAAACCCGTATATTCGTATTCGGTATCCGTATATCCGTATTCTCAGTCGCTGTTGCAACGTCCTGAAGAGATAAGATAAGAGCCCTGTCGTATCTCTCACGTGCGAAAAACAGGGGGTGAGGCCGGGTCAAGGTTCTCCCTTGGGGCCTCGAAGAGCCGCGTGTGAGCTCGGCCAATCGTCTCGCACCATTTCGACGTCTACACCAAAATCAGTCCCCCCTGCCCGTCCCCCGAATCCTTCCGTCCCCGACTTCTTCATCAAACAACAAGCCTCGCGAGAAGCCGCTATGGAGTCTCCCGATGAACTCGCCGGCGGCGACACTCCACCTCCGAAGCGGCGCAGGACTCTTGGCGATGAAGCGCCTCCGTCTGTCATCAACAGGACGAGCCGCCCCTTCATGGCTGGCACGTCCCGCGCGTTGCCCCTCGCGACCGCCGGTCGCAAACGTCCGTCGCCGTCGCCGTCGAGCTCCGGCTCGTCAGGCCGGTCACGCCAGTCTCGCTCCAGCTCGCGATCGAGTTCGCGCTCCAAGTCCGTCCGACGCTCTAGCAGCAGGTCCCTGTCCCCCCGAGACTCGCCCTCCCGGCTGCAAGCCCGCTCCCGCAGCTCGTCGATCCACTCTCGATCCGACTCGTACTCGACCCAAGAAGGGGAGGCGCCGACATCACCGGTCGATGCCGCCCCCAAACCCAGCTACAAGCCGCGACTGGTGCTGCGCGGTCATACCAAGCCCGTTTCGCAGGTCCGCATATCGCCCGATGGCCGCTTCGTCGCCTCTGCGTCTGCCGATGCGACGCTCAAAATCTGGAACGCGGCGACGGGCGGCCACATAGACACGCTCGTCGGTCACATGGCAGGCGTCAACTGTCTCGCCTGGACGCCCGACAGCAAAACTCTGGCCAGCGGCTCCGATGACAAGGCGATCCGGCTGTGGGACCGCATCACGGGCCGGCCCAAGATGAGATCGCGCAGATCGCACTCGTCGGGCGGTCAGATGTCGGCGCTTCGAGGGCATCACAACTACATTCACTGCCTGGCCTTTTCGCCCAAAGGTAACATTCTGGCTAGCGGTTCCTACGACGAGGCCGTGTTCCTGTGGGACGTGCGAGCCGGGCGGCTCATGCGAAGCCTGCCGGCTCACAGCGACCCCGTCAGCGGCATAGACTTCTGCCGAGATGGGACGCTCGTCGTGAGTTGCTCAACCGACGGCTTGATGTAGGCTGGCCCTGATGCTGTGCGCTTGCACGGATTTTTCGAGAGGCTAACGTAGCCCCCCCTCCCCTCCTCAGACGCGTCTGGGACACGTCAACGGGCCAATGCTTGCGAACGCTGGTTCACGAGGATAATCCGGCGGTGACGAACGTATGCTTCTCGCCCAACGGACGGTTCGTTCTCGCATTCAGCCTCGACAACAGCATACGGCTCTGGGATTACGTGACGGGAACGGTAAAGAAGACGTATCAAGGCCACGTGAACGAAAAGTTTGCCATCGGCGGCTGTTTCGCCGTACTGGACGGCGCGGCGTTGATAGCGTCGGCGAGCGAGGACGGCGACGTGGTTTTGTGGGACGTGGGAAGCAAGGAGGTGGTCGAGCGGGTACCGGGCCACGACGGCGTGTGCTTTTGGGTGGACGTCCACGGCGAGACGCTGGTGAGTGCGGGTCAGGATAATACGGTGCGGCTGCTGCGCCGCGTCGAAGGAGGGGTAGAAGGTCAAGGGGGAGAAGGGGGAGAGGACGTAGAAGAAGAGGAGGGAGAAGACGAGGAAGAGGTTAATAAGGAGGGCGATGACGGGGCGGTGGATAGCCAATTGCCCCCATACATACGACCGCAGGAAGGGGAGTGAGGCTGAGGCGGGATGAATGAATGACGATGGCTTTTGTTTGTTTAGCAGGTTATTATTACCTGTACATACATATTCATATGGTAGATGAGAAGAGATCTCGATTGATGAGAAGGAGGCGATGAAAGCTGAGCCGCATTATCCAAGAGTCGAGAGTGAAGATGAAAGATTATGTACATACATATGTGGCTTGACAAATTACGAGGATGATTCATAAGATTGGCCGGAATGCGAGGCAGGTTGTCCTTGACGATTGGCGCCCGCCAACACGTGCTTTGCCGAGAAGGTTTGCATGTGCGCGTAATGGCCGTAGTAATGTGTGTAAGAAGTTGGGGATAATTGGATGGTGTTGGATGCGCATGGACATGGTACTAATGTAGTATCACTCACTTGTATCCGTACATGAGTATCACAGTCACGCGTGAGCATCTTGGGATTTTGGGGGCGGACAAAGGATCGGTTCCGAAGAGATGCGTACCTATCCATAGTTGATGAAACAATAGCAGCGTTCATATGTATGTACTAGGCTTTTTTTGTCATGAGTTTAGGGAAGAGGCAAAGGAAGGGGGAAACACGAGAGGTCCAAGTTCGGCCTTCTTTTTGCTCTTGACACATGCATGAGGTGGTGGTAGCATGTAGCTGCGGGCGAAGTTTATTTCTGCCTCAGGTCTCGCGGGCGGTTCGCTGGTTGGAAATCTACCGCCGCGGCTACCTACCTCCTAGGTACCTACCTATCGAGAGGGACGGAATGGAGAAACAGAGATGGAATAGGAACGGGAAGAATGGTGATTTTCTCTCTCTGTCCCTCTCTCGTAGCCTATCATAGTAAAACAGAGAGGAAAATATAACAGTGATGTGTAGAGGGGATGGATGAGAGGGGATATATCCGTAAGAGAAAAGAAGATCTCCGCCCCCATCGGCCAATTCCGAAACGACAGCCAGCAAAGCTTACCCTAGGTTCCTAGATCCTGTTGGCTGCTGTGGCTTGACCCTGGCTGGCCCTTGTTCCTGATGTGAGCCAGCCGTGCGGCCCGTGCCTGAGCTGGAGGCTGTGTACATATATACATATGTATGCGTGTGTGCTATTCATCTTCTGAGACGTCGTCGCCCCAGATATGCATCTACCTCGTTTGCCGCCCACGGGACGGGGAACGTTGCTGCTAAAAGAGGGGGGGCCTAGTAAGTACCCGATTATCTCGAGTGATCCCCCCCCCTCCACCCCCCCCCGCCGCAATTATAGGGCTCTAGCGCCTGTAATGGTAGCGGAGTTTCCAGGGCACAATCGCTCGCGCCTCGCCGTTCCCTTTTTTCTGACTCCTCGCCTTGTGACCTTGTGCCGGGCGGGCAAATCTACGGATAGGTACTTCTCTTCTTCGTCTTTCGTCTATTCGCCTTTCTTCTTCCTCTTCTTCTTCTTGAGTCTCTATCGTCACGTTTTCTTCTTCTTGTCGACCTCCCCCTTCCCCTCCGCTGTCGGCCTTCGTTCCGACTACGGGGACCGCGACGACGAAGAAGCTCTTGGGGATCGATAATCAGATCGGAATCACGACGACGACGACGACTACGACGACGACATCAACAAGAAGAAGAAGCAAAAGACGAACAACTACATACAAAGTCGATCAAGGTCGTCGAAAAAGCTGATACAAAATACTATCCAGGAGGGACCGTGTTTATATTGCCTTTGTTCTCCCTCCCTTGCTAGGAATGTCCCTCGTCTCAGCGTGAGGCATCCTACTGGCAGGAGGCGTCCGTTTGTCGCCAGAGAGGAAAAAGGGGGCGAGGCAAAGACACGCACACAAACACGACAAGTTTTTTTTTCTTCTTCTCTTCTTCTTCTCTCTCACTCTCGTCTTCTTAATCCTTTCTATATCCCTCTCTCTTCGACTTCGACTTCGATTCGGAACCATAATAGCTCCCTTTTTTTCCGCCTTTCCTGTACGGCCTCGGAACTCCCTTCACCGACTTGATCGTATGCCTCGCTCCATCCGATCTAGGCCTCATGGAGCCCGTTCCTGAGACGGAGCGCATGGAGGAGTTCAAGCCCTCGCTTGTGCCCCTCACGCGTCTCTGCGCCTCCTCCAGCGGCTTCGACTTCGACACCACCGCCGCCGCCGGGAAGCCCTCGCCTCAGCGCCGGAGCACCGATCCCAGCCCGTCGACGATACCTTTCCGTCCTCGGACCGCATCGCCGCTGGCCGCCTCCCACTCCAACCCGCGCAGCTCCGCTCTGCCCATGTCCCGCGCTCAGAGCATGCCGGGCCTCGGTGCCTCGGGACGCGGCTTGTGCTCCCCTCAGCTGCGGCCCGCCAGTCCGTCGGGTTCGCCTAGTCGTGTGCGCCCTCTTCGAAGGCCCGTCGACGACGTCTTTCCCCTCTCGTCGCCTGTGCGGGCCTCTGTACTCGAATCGGAGCCGAGGAGCGCCTCCCCCGGTCCGATGAACCGTCGTCATCGCCCGTCGTCCCCCCTCCACGGCGTTGCCGTTCCCAGCTCTGGCGCCGGTGGCATCCCCGGTTCGCCTTCTCTGTCGACGCTGCCGTCGACGCCCACCTCTGGCTTTCCCCTGCGGTCCTACGACGCGTCGTACAGCGGCTACATGTCTTCGGTCCCGTCGACTCCGACATCGGCCCGTTCGCGTAGTCCCAGCATCTCGAGCCTGGAGACGATCCCCGACTCCCCCGACGCCGAGGAGGCCGCCGTCGAGGCAGAGAGACTGGCGCGCCTCAAGGCCGATGCCGAAGCCGTTGACGGCAAGGGACGAAGCGCCACCGACGTCCCCGCCCGTGGCCGCACTATGAGCTTCGGACCACGAGACAAGCGCAAGCGTTGGAGTGTCTGCGGTGCCGAGCGTCGAGGCGATCTTGATCTGGAGACCATCTGGGAGGATTGAGCGGAGAGCTCTCTCATTCATAAAATCGGCGCTCGTACCTTGATCTCGCTTTGGGATGCACGCACCGTTTCGGCATCAATGGTGAAACAGCAACTCAGAACTTCCTTTTTTTCCCTTTGTCTTCTCTTCTTCTCTCTCTTTTTTCCTTTTTTCTTTTTTGAAATCCTGGCAGTATCAGGAGAAGCAAGCCATACATGGCTTAACTTGCCCGAGTTTATACGCTGTCCAGGACTGCGAACCGCGTTCTGATACCCTCATATCCTCCCTCATCCTCCCTCTCTCAGTTCGCCTCCGCTTCCTCCTCTACGACCTCTTTCTCCTCCTCTTTACATTCTTCACCTTTCACCTCCTTCGCCCCCCCCCCCCCCCCGCACGCCGCTCGCCGCCTCTCTCTCTCGCCGCGTCGGTC
>PDHP01000066.1:113229-140610 GCA_003339455.1 Ophiocordyceps camponoti-leonardi (nom. inval.)
TCCTCCTCCTCCTCCTCCTCCTCCTCTTCTTCCTCCTCCTCCCCCTCCTCACCCCCCCCCCCCATCAATAAGCCCTCCCCCTCCCCCCCCCCCCCCCCCCCCCCCCCCCCCCCTTTTTTTCCCTTTTCATCCTTTTTTCCTTTCCACAGAAACTACTTATTCACCCTCTAGTGACATTCGCCAGCAGGTGGACGACGGCATGGCGGAAAACGGTCTATGGAGGATGGGTGAATCCAGTGCATAGACACACATTCCTTGGCTTGCGACATGGTTTGGCATTTGCACAAAGGGCGACCGCCTTAAGGCTACTACTTCGCCTGGACAGATACTGAGGAGGAGGCTCGTCTCCCTTTGTAGATGGGGGGAAGGTGAATAAACCCCTTGTCCTCCTCGGCCCCCCCCCTTTAGGTCAGGGCAAGACAGATGAACCATTGATAATATAGCTCACTACACGATGTTAAAGAAAGAATGGGCCGTGAACTATGGGATCTTTCTGCCCTCTCCTTGTTCGGTGACGAAATAGTCTTTTTCTTTCAACTTGAGGCTTTGACTCGCCAGATGGGTAGGTAGGTATATATAGAGGTTCAAGGCCGCGAGTTTTTTTTGTGTTGAACGACATCAGCAATCAGCTCTTCAAGATTCTTCATTGACAAGCCTCTTCTTTTCCCCCTCCCCTATCTCAACAACTCCTCCATCACTTATATATCCAACCCCAAAGCCCCCCCCCTTCTCTCTCTCTTCTCTCTTTTCTCATCTTTCAAAGATGCACTTCACGACCCTAGCCGCGATCCAGCTAGCCTGGACCGCCGTCGTCGACGCCGCCCCGCGCCACTTCGACACGGAGACGGAGATTGAGCCCCGACAGCTAGGCAGCGACGCCGACGCGTTGGGGGGAGCCGTCGCCGTGCCGTTTAAGCTCGTAGGCGGGCTTTTGCGAAGGGGTGGCGGTGACGAGGCTGGATATGTACAGCCTTACTCTGCTGAAAAGAAGAAGAAGGATGATGATGAGGATTGTGATGATGAGACGGTCATGGTTACGGCTACGGCTATGGCTCGACACCCTGCTTCGCACTCGCCTTCTTCTTCTAAGGCCGGGTATGGAGGTCTTCCGCGGGAGACGATGACGGCGACGATGACGGCTAGACATTCCGTCGTCGTCCCCCAGGCCGCCTCCGCTTCCCCTTCGACGGGAGGGTACGACGTCCCGCGCTCGACGGCAACGAAGAAGAACAATGCCCAACAAGTCGCTCCCTATCCCACGACGGCATCCGACAAGGCCAGGGGAGGAGACTACGGCATCGGACGGAACGTCAACATGAACAAGGTCGCTTCTTCCACCCCGGCGGCCGGGTACGACGTCAAGGCCGGTCCTTCGTCGACGACGACGACGACGACGTGCGCGAGTCAGGAGTACGATGCTTCGGTTGCGGCCTCGACGCCTATTTCGAAGTCCATGGTTCGACCTACGCCTACGTCGAGGAATAAGGGCCACGGAGGGGCTGTTTTGGATAAGAGCTATGGGTATTGAAAGACTTGGTGATGAAGAGTGTGTGTGCGTGAGAGAGAGAGAGAGAGGGAGACGCATGCACGACACGTATTTACACATACGTACATTTTTTTTTTCATGGGCGATATATACAGATGGAGAGATTGACATGTACAGAAGGAAAGCTACCTACTAATCTGAGCAATGGGGAGAGTCGATAAAGGGAGAGAAGGGGGAAGAAGCTTCACATAACACCGTCAGCAATCAAGAGGAGGAGGATAGGGGCTGCTTTATATATGACACAAAGACACAGATGAAGAGATAGGCGAAGGAATACAATAGACAACCATGCACTACTATTGTTCCTCTCTCTTGCTGAACACACCTCTTCATCTATGCAGTCTTCGTCGTCGTCGTAGAAAGATGCTCAGGCCCAAAAGACATGGGCAACAACTGCTCAAGCGTAACGATCTCGAAGCCATCGTCACCCGCCACCAAGACGATGGGGATACTCGGATCGCAAAATTCTCGAATGCTGTGAAACGTATAAAGAATCAAAATCTCAGATAGTCAAAAAGAAAAGGGGGGTCTGGGGAGGTGAAAGAACGCACAACTGCCTACACATCCCACACGGACTCGCCGCAGGACTAACATCCGAAGCGACAGCCAACGCACGAAATCTTCTCCTCCTCCTCCCCCCCTCATCTCCTCCTCCTCCTTCTCCTTCTTCTCCCCCCTCGACGACCGCCCTCGAAAGAGCGACCCTCTCGGCGCACGTCCCGACCGGGTAGCTCGCGTTCTCGACGTTGGCCCCCGTCGTCACCGTCTCGCCGTCGAGGTGCAGGACGGCGGCGCCGACGCGGAAGTTGCTGTAGGGGCAGTAGGCTCGGAACTTTGCCTCCTTGGCTTTTCTTGTTAGATCTTGGAGGGTGGAGGCGGAGAGGCCGTGGGCTGTTGCTGCTGCTGTTGCCGCTGCTGAGCTGGTATCTGATGCCATGGTAAGAGAGGGTTTTTTTCCTGAATAGAGGAAAGGATGATGTAATTGACAAGTTTGATAGGTAGGAAAAGAGAGGAACAGCGAAGAGGAGAGAAGAGAAGAGATCTATGTATTTAAATGTGTAGCATGAGAGTATAGAGAGGAGCAAAGAGGTTCCAAGCCTATTATCGCTACACCATCCCCGCGTCGTATCTCATGTCACGTGGGAGGTGAGGCGGGAGTCTGACAGCAAGTGAGTGACGTCACTGACGACATCGTCAACGTCGACCGATTATTCATCATAGCAAAAAGAAGCCTCCTCCTCCTTCTCCTCCCCCCCTTCATCATCACCACCATCGTACATTCTACCTTTCCA
Organism: Ophiocordyceps camponoti-leonardi (nom. inval.); assembly: GCA_003339455.1. Taxonomy (NCBI): domain Eukaryota; kingdom Fungi; phylum Ascomycota; class Sordariomycetes; order Hypocreales; family Ophiocordycipitaceae; genus Ophiocordyceps; species Ophiocordyceps camponoti-leonardi. Next base: position 116,068 of record PDHP01000066.1, read on the forward strand.
CCATACCTACCTACTACATATCGTATATAGCTAACTTATAATCGAAAAAAAAAGCTCCACAGCCCCTCCCCACAAGACTTCGTCATCACAACGACGGACGTCCTCAGCTCCACCCGTCCTGTCCCGTCCCCCAACTCCCCCGACTCGACCCCGTCGTAAGCAACGGCGTCGGCAACGCCGAGGCGCTCCCCTCGCTCGGCGTCATCGGATCGACGACCTGGCTCCGGATCGCCATGATCCACTCGTGCTGAAGCAGCTCCACCGCGGACGGCCTCTCCCTCGGATCCCGTAGGAAGCACTTCCGCAAGAAGTCGATGCCGTCCTTGCTCAGCTGCTCCGGCCCCGGAAGCTGCGGCGGGTTGCCCTGCGCGATGTTGTACATGATGGCCCACTCGTTGTCGAGGTTGGCCCACGGCCGACGCCCCGTCGCCATCTCGAGGATGACGCAGCCCAGGGACCAAATGTCCACCGCTCCCGCCCGGCCCGGGTTCTCGCCCTTGATCACCTCGGGCGACATGTACATGGGCGTGCCCGTCATCGACTTGTTGGGCTTGGTCGCGTGCAGGTCTGCCGCCATCGTCCTACCCTGCCGGGCAATCACCTTGGCCGCGCCGAAGTCGACGTACTTGATGATGCCGTTATGATTGAGCAGGATGTCTGGCACACAGACCCTCCCTCGTTAGCCAGTTGCTCCTCTCCTCTCGTTCTCCGTAATGTCCGTTTACAAAAGGCAAGGGGAATGGCAAAGAGAGAAGAAAACAAAAAAAAAAAGAAAAGACTACAACTCACTCTCGGGCTTGATATCCCGGTGCGCGATCCCCCTCTCGTGAAGGTAGACCAGCCCCTCCAGCAGCTGCAGCGCGTAAAAGATCATCACCTGCTCGTCCTCGATCCGCCCGTGCTCCAGCAGGCTCGCCAGCGACCCGCCCGAGCAAAACTCCATGAAGATGTAGACGCGGTCCCGGTGGACCTCGATGCCGTGGTACGACACGATGTTGGGGTGGTCCAGCACCTCGAGCACGCCCATCTCCTCGCCGATCTTCTCCGCGATCTGCGGTATCAGCTTCGGGTCCTGCAGCCGTATCTCCTTGACGGCCATCAGGTGGCCCGAGTCGAGGTTCATCGCGGCGTAGACGTTGCCAAAGGTGCCCCCGCCGACGAAGTGACCCTGCTGCCACCGCATCGTCACGTTCGTCGCCGACGACGACAGGTAGGCCAGCGACCGGTCCGCCTCGTTGTTCGTCTCCAGCACCCGGCCCAGCGCCCGCCGCTCCGCCTCCCTCTCCTGCCGGTTCTCGTCCACCTGGCCGAGCTGGGCCAGCCGCTGCTCCGTCATGCACCGCGACGCCTCGTCGTCGTCCAGCATCCGCTTCTTGTCCAGCTTGCGGAACTGGCCCACCAGCTGCTCCATCTTCTCCTTCTCCGCCTGCGCCGCCAGGTTCGACCGCGCCCCCATGATGTCAAAGTGCGAGATGAGCAGCGACATGCAGCCGCCCACCTTCTTCCGCAGCTTGGCGTACTCGCCCTCGCCCAGCGCCAGTATGTGCCGCCCGCGCGTCATCCCCATGGCGAACTCGAGCGCCAGCACCGCCCACCGGAACGTCTTGCGGTCCGACGCCACGCAGTCGTCGCAGATGAAGCTCACCCAGTCCAGCGCCAGCTTCGTCAGCTTCAGGTTGTTCATCTGCCGCCGGTTGCTGTCCATGTACAGCAGCGACCGCTGCCCGAACTCGGTCGCGAACACGAAGCACGTCTGGATCAGCTCCTGGCAGTCCCTGCCCTCCGTCTGCCGCCGTATCACCTCGACGCTGTCCATGAACGTGTTGGACAGCCGGTAGGCCACCCGCCGGATCTCCAGCAGCCGCCCGTTGACCTTGTGGATGTTCGACCGCGACTCCTGCAGCAGGTCGACGTGCATGTCGACGGCGTCGATGAAGGCCCTCCGCGCCTCGGCCAGCGACCGGGACCCCGTCGCGCAGAGCCGGGCCTGGCCGCGCTTGAGGTCCATCCTCTGCTCCCGCAGCGGCACGGGGACCACCTCGCCGAACCAGACGAGCGCGTTCTCCGGCCGCAGGATCAGCAGGTACCGCTCGCCGTACTCGTCCGGGAACTGCTCCTGCGACGTGATGGCCATCATCGCCTGGATGTCGTCCAGCCGCCCGTGCAGCTGCGGCGAGGCCATGACGTACGTCCCCTGCTTCTCCAGCACGCCCGTCTCGACCCGGAAGTGGCCCGAGGCCGCGAGCTGGTCGTAGAACTTCTGCATCGCCTCGGGCGAGAAGGAGATGCTAAAGTCCGACGCGTGCTCGTAGTTGTCGCTCAGCATCCTGGAGAAGCGCTGGAGCATCCGCTGCCGGACCCGGACCGAGTCGAGGCAGGCCTTGTACCGCTTGCTCATCTCCGCCGCGCTCTCCCGCGGCTTCACCTGCAGCTCCCGCTCGAACGTCTGGCTCAGCCGGTTGAGCGCCTTGAAGGTGAGCGAGCTGAACTGCTCCGCCACCTCGATGTGGCCGTCCTGGAGGTGGCTGCCGATGTAGTTGGCGAAGTCCCACTCCTGGAAGAGGAGCTCGGCCTCCTTGAACGTGTTCTTGTTGCCGCTGAGCTTCCAGTTGAGCATCTTGAAGTAGTACTTGAGCGCCTCGAGCATCACCTGGTCGAACGACTCGTCTATGCACGGCGGCAGCTCCCACCCGGGTTCCGGCTTCTCGATCGAGAGGTACTCGAGCTTGATGCGGATGGCAAACGTCAGCAGCAGCTGGAACTGCGAGATCATTTGGTCGAGCATCAGCGGGTTCTGCTGCGCCGTCTCCTTGATCCGCTTCGCGTACTCGAGCCGCGTCTTGGTGATCTCCTCGATGAGGCGCGAGGGGAAGCTGATGAGCGTCAGCAGCTCCTCGAGGTACGGCGGCAGGTGGCGCTTCTGGAACGGCGCCGAGTTCCGTATCAGCGTCTCCTTGACCTTGCTGATGATGGACGAGATGGGCTGCAGCATGCCCTTGCGCGTCGACCGCTCCTTGTCAATGTACAGCGACTGCAGGCCGTCCTCCTTCATCAGCCTGTCGACGAAGGACGTCTCGTCGGCGGCGATGCCGTTGACCGCCGGCGACCGCTGCTTGGTGCGCGAAAAGTCGAGCTCTTCGTTGCCCACCCAGCGCTTGAGGATGGAGAGCTCCGTGTTGATCATCTCATTGGTGTTGTACCACGAGAAGATGGCGTCGTACGCCTCGTGGAAGAGCGGCGAGTCGGCCGCCTTGTGCTCGGCCGCGAGCGACTGCCACGACGGGTAAAGGCTCTCGCACTTTTCGATCTTGCTGACGATATCCTTGACCTGCTCGTACGGCGGCTTGCCGACCTCGCTCTCGCCCTTGACCTCGAAGTTGATGATCTCGTCCAGGGTGCGGTCGAGGGTGGCGCGCGACTCCTCCACCATGCGACGCTGAACCGGAAGCCGCCTGCCGCAGACCTCTGCGCGGATGCCCAGCCACAGCTCCGTCTTGTGGGCCGACTTGCCGGCCTGCTGATCAGACGAGCCGATGAGCCGCTTCTTCTCCTGCCGCACGACGTCGCCGGTCAGGACGGCCTCGAGCATGCTGTGCCACTCCAGCCTTTCGCGGCTTTCCGGATCCTTGACGTCCTCGTCGGTCGGCTGGAGCTCGTCGTTGCCGTAGAACATGATGGTCTCCTGGTCGAGACGCTCCTCGTATGGGCCTTCGGACGACGGCGTCTCGCCCTCAGAGTCGGAGTCGCCGCCGTTGACGGAAGGGTACGATGAGAAGTACTCCCCGGAGTAGTCCTGGCGCAGCTTCTGTACGTAGGCGCGTTCCTGAGCGCGGAAGCGGCTCTCGCTCGGCCATGGCCGCGTCTTGGATGAAGACCGGCTCGACTCGACGTTGAAAGGCTGCTGTTGCGACTGTTGCTGTGACTGTTGCGGCTGTTGCGGCTGCTGTTGCTGCTGTTGCTGCTGTTGCTGCTGCTGCTGCTGCTGTTGCGCCTGTTGCTGCTGTGCCTGTTGCTGTTGTTGTGCCTGTTGCTGTGGAGGCTTCCGCGATGTCGACGGGTTGTACGTGTTGGACAGCGTCCTGACGGGGCCGAGGGGACGTTGCGGAGGCCGGCTGCCGTTGGCGAAGGAGTTGACGGCATCGTCCGGGGCGTTGCTCCACTGCGGCTTGGGCTCGGCGCCGCCGTTGACGGCCGTCGACGTATCGGCGTAGCGGCCTAGCTGACCCAACTCATCGTTTCCTTCGGCGGGCGAGTCAGCCTCGGAGCCGGGAGAAGAGTCCTCGTCAGCGTCGACGTCGTCTCCCTGATGCAGGATGCGGGGCCGAGCGTCGTCCTCGTCCTCGTCGTCGCTGTCGCCGGCGGAGAAGCGCACGGCCCGAGGCGGCGTGGCTTCAGCCATGACGGGATCGGGCTCGGCCATCAACGGGCGGTGCGGTGCGGGTGAAGTCTGGCCCGGGCCGATCGTTTCCGAGGTGGAATGCCAGCGTGGGGCAATCTCTGACGATGATGAAGCTGGCCATGTAGCAGGCCCTGTCGTTGGTGTTTTTTTTTTTCCCCTTCCTTTTCTTCCTGAGAGTACGGATAGGTGGCTGCAGGAGCCGCGCGTCGCTATTCGAAAGCCCCAAGATGCGCGCGTTCCAACATGCCGCGTTGTCACCTAGGAGGTTGCACGTGATACATCAACTGTCATTTTTCATCCTGCTGCTAGCACGTGACAGCTTTCTATGCCGCTTTTATTCGTCACCTGCACGTGACGACCAGCCAGCACCCTTTCAAGGGGGATTCTACACACTAACAAGTGCGTATACCTATAGGATGAAGACAACTGGAGTCATGGAAACCCCCATTTTGACTGGAAATTGAAAATTATAGCCAGTTTAAAGTGTCGATAATTTGCCTGCGGATGAAAGGGGCAGTCGGTTGCAGAGGAGTCTGCTGAAGTGCGGATACACGTACACGCATCCAGGCATATCCCACGGATAATCCTGACCTAGGGAGAGAAAAGCCGAAAAGCCAGGATAAGATGCATCTTTCAACCTGATGCAGATATCTGTGTAGCTTCGGATGAAGCCTTTTTGTGCCCTGCGTCGCTGAGGAGTTGCTAAGAATAACTACGGAAACAGAAACCACTTAGAGTACAAGTTTCAGTTCAAGGACGAAGTAACCTCCATCCCCGGTCGAGAAAATGCCATATTCATCTGCCGTCTCATCTCTTACGACATATGATAACGTATGTTGCCGGCTAGAAGACAAGCTGCAACCCAAGGTAGGTGCTCAGTCGGCAATGTCAAATTCATAACTGACATGGTAGCTTCACCGGTCACTAAATCCATTCAAGCTCGAGAACCCCTACAGCGTAAGAGCCGTTTCGAGGTTGATTCCTATGATGACTATGCATATTACTCGCCGGCAAGAGGCCTTCATCATTGAAGAAGACGTTTCGGTCAGTTCGTTTCGCCTGAACGTACGATACGCTATCAACTTCAACTCTAAAACCTACGATGTGAGATCAAAGCTCCGCATGTCATTAGCTTGAGTTAAAGTCTATATAATCTCCTTATAGAATAGTCAGAATATATTGGTGGAGTCCAATGGAGGGGTGATATGACGGCCGCCACGATATCGGACTTCGTCACCATGGGCAAGGCAATTTACGAACAAGGTCGCAGCCCTGGAGTCTCGCGGTGTATGCAGTGCTTCAGTCTCGCAGATGACTTCAAACTCACTCTACTTTACAGAATTTGAATACATACACACATACGCAGTCGGTCAGAGAATCTGCTCAGCGGCGGCGTTATCCGGTTCGAAGAACGAAAGTGCCTCTCAGACGTATGTATCGACAGTCTGACGTGTCATCAACTTCTAAACCACCTTGGGTTCCTCTGTACAACTTTCTTGCGCGGCTACTGGGGTGTGTCTTCTTCCTGTTCAACACCCGATGAACGGAGGCTAATGAGTTGCCGCATCGGTCTCGGCGTCGACTGCTGAACGTGCAGTTGGATGAGGATTCTAGCCTTATGTCTTCTTTGAGTACCGTCCGATACTCCGATTGTCTGTGCATCGGCAAGGGCCTGCTCTTCGGTCAACGTTCTGAAGCTTAGAAATACATATCAGGTGGTCTAGTAAGTGGTGGGGATTCATCCGTAGCCTAAATACATATAATAAGAATCTACTTCTTATTATAAAAAAAGCCTATTAAAAGTTTCCAATATCGGCCTCGACTCTCTTGGCATCGTTGAGGAAAAAAAGGTATGTATGTATATGAAAGAGAGAGAGACAGCCGGACAGGGGGGGCGCGGTGAAAAGGGTGGCTGTTCCCTTGATGGGAGCTGCATATCTACCTAGTTCACGAGAAGATCGTTAGGACTAGTTCTACATAATAGCTTACAGTCCTTCCTCATCTCAGCAGCTATCAAGCTCGTGATGATGAGGACGCTTCGGGTCTTGGCTCTCCTCATTGGTTTCCCTTTGACGGTGAAAGCATTCAAAAAGACGGTGAAGCCAGCGACAGTTCCAGACCTTACGAACCTCAGGGACCTGGCAGAAAGAAACCCGTCTGATTCAGTCGACGAGGCCGTACAGGTCCATATAACTTGGGTGGAAGCTGATATATCAGATTCAGAAGCATCTACCTTGACTCATCAGCTTATAAGACGAGAAAGGAACAAGGAGGAGGAGGAGGAGGAGGAAGAGGCAACAGCCAGAATACCGATAACTGAGCAAGCAAATCCGAGTGTCGAGCCGGAGACCATCTCAGCCACAGAAGCTGCCTACAAGATGGTGCCGGATGGGAGCCAGCCCGGCATCTTCTACCGCGGCGATTCTCGACCGCCCAAGGAGATCTTCGAGACCGGTTTCAAACCTCAGGGCGATGACATGGACCTCCGTCGCCACCTGAGCTTCGGTGGAAACTCGGGATACGTCTCGGTATCGCGATCTCGCCGGGCGGCGGCCAGGTATTCCTTTGACCGGCTGGGGAACAGGAAGGAGGTCGGCTACCTGTATCGGATCGCGCCCAACTACCTGCCGGACGGCTACTGGATTCCCGGCTGGTACCGGGGCCTGGAGATAGAAGGGAACCAGGAGTTTGCCATCCCCGGCGAGGTCCCGGGCTACAGCATCCACAGCGCCCGGGCTCTGTACCTGCGAGAGCCGTCGAGGAAAGGGGAATGGATCAAGAATCCGCGGTTCAATGACCAGTCTGCCGTATGCAGCATCTTGAAGAGGGAGCTCTGCGGCCGCTTTCCCGCAGAGGAAGATCTGGAGAAGACCCGGGAGGAAGCGGAAGAGGAGGAGGCCACTCTCGATGAACTGTTTCACAACGAGGACGAAGACCTGGTGGCGACGGCCAATGTTGCAGCAGATCGACACTTTACCAGCCTCGCGAGGAAGCTCGAGATTCGACTGGAAGAGCCTGATAAGCTGATCGGGGGCTTGCACGAGTACTCTGTGCGGTTCCAAAGACACCGCAAAGTGCTATCCGTAGCGGAAGGGGAGAGATCGATGCTCACAAAGTTGAAGCTGAGCGACGTGCTGAACATCATCGCCCTCCCCTTCTACCTCGAGTCGGTGAGGGACTCGTTCCGACACAACGCCGTCATGACGCGGAAGCTGGCGACGGTGACGGCCATCGTTCCCTTCGCCGGCTGTACCTTTGACGCCGTCAACCACCGAGAAGAGGATGAGAAAGAAGGATCGACGAGGCTTCACGTTGCCTATTCCATTGACGAGACTCTCTGCCTGACGAGCGACGTGCTATTGTTCTCCCCCCTCCGGCCGGTGGCCATCTTGGCGAGGATCATCTCGCCCCTTGCCGTGGCCTATGCCTCGGGCAATCTCGGACAGGTGCTGGATCGAGACTTTGTCTTCGAGTACCGAGAACGTGAGTGGAACAGGACGCTCTCGAGGATCAAAGACGCTCTCGCGTCGGCCAGCTACAAGAGGATACTGCAGAGGTCATACGGGGAAGAGCTGTCGGCCAGTCTGTTCACCCTATCGCAGCAGAGCGTCCTGTTATACACGGGTAGGAGGTTAGCCTTGAAAGACGACGTCTCGGACGAAGAGTCGCTCAAGATCAACGCGACTTTCCACGCCGAGTTCATGAAGGTTCAACGACAGGTATGCCACCAGATGAACCGGACAAACCATCGATTCGAGGAAGACATCGCCGTCGAGGTAGGCGACTCGATCCGACACCTACAGAAGGAGCACTACCGGCGCTTCGCCGGGGAGTACTACAAGAAGATGAAGGCCGAAGAGGAAAAGGTGCTGAGGAACGGCTCGTCGTGGCTAAGGCTCTTGCCACGCCTCGGGCATGAGAGATACTGGCGACGGCTTAACAAGCTGGTTGACGAACTGCGGACGACGGAAGAGCCGGAGTTTGACGACGGGTGGATCGTGTGGAGGGTTCAGAGGTCGGTGATGACGGCGTTGGACTTTTATGAGTGCGGCGAGTGTGATGGGGTTTATAGTAGCCTGTCCGAGGTTCTGAAAGTAGGTGAGTTTCTTCCTCGACCTCTCTATCTTCTTCTTCGTCTTTTCTCTCTCTATCTCTCTCCTTTTCAGAGCCTCCAGAGCCGCTGACGAGGTAGGGGCGAGAGAGGCGCAGTCAATGAGGAGGCCGAGGACAGCTGTTACGGGATATCTCGCAGAGCGCCGAAAAGACCCAGACGGAGTCGACAAAGATAGGTATATTCGAGGTTAGTAGGTGTGAAAAGAGGTAGTCCCAGAGGGGCAGAGAATGACTGACTGACTGACTTGACTTTGACAGCTTCTTCTTCTTCTTTTCCTTCTTGCTCTCCCCCCCCTTCTTCCTCCCCCTACTCCTCCTCCATCTCCTCCATCCTCTCCAGCTCCCCCGGCATCCCCCTCCCTGGCTTTGAGATACCTACATACATACATACTAGGTGGTAGATAGTAGGTAGGTTGGTCTAGAAGGCCAAGAAAGCGGGTGCAGCCGCCAGCCTCGGGTATATGTCAACAGCACGTCCTGGACCCCTTATTTTCCTTTCTTTTTTTCTATCTGAGTATGTACCGGGAGGAACTCACACTCAGGACAAGCAAGCACAGACATACACAGACTTGAGGTGGACGTCATAGCCCAGCTGTTAACAACAAAGACAGCCTAGCACCCATCCACCCATCCTATAGTTATACATGACTTTGATGACGGGGGCTCATGATACCGAGAATCGTCGATGTTTCCTTTTCTCTCTCTCTCTCTCTCTCTCTCTCTCTCTCTGACCATTGTCCTTTCTTTTTCTTCCATGGCTCGCCGCCTTGACGTGTGCTGCATCGGGCCGTGTGATACACAAAAAAAGGCAAGAAAGGAAAAAAAAGAAGGAAAGGTGTTATAGAATCGTCGATCTCCCTTGCCTGCATGCTTTCTCCTTCTTCTCCTTCTTCTTCTTCTTCTTCCTTTTCCCCCTCTTTCTATATATTCTCCGTTCTTCATCTTCATCTCCGTTCTTTGCTTCTCTTTCTCTGCATCCTCTTTATATATCTTTCCTCTCTCTCTTCTCCGTCTCCTACCTCTCTCTCTCTCTCTCCGTCTTCTACGGATACTCTCCTCCCTCTTCCTCTCTCCCTCGCCTATCTATCCAAACTTCTTTCCCTTTCCTCCCTTGGCCCCCCTCCCCCCCTCCCCGCAAAATGCGTGCGTGCGGTGGCGACGAGTCTTGGACCCTTTTTATGTATATACTACATATATATATGTGTTTACTACTCTTCCCCCTTTAGAAGGGTTGGAAGGGGTTGGAAGGGGGGGGGACTGTCGTGTCTGTGCCACATGGAGGGAAGCCCTTTTATCCTACTATCCGTACCTACACCACGTATGTCTCTGGTTTGTAGGTACCAGGTATGAGTGGTGTCCGTACAGAGAGGTAGTGTGTATTATATGTATTTGCAGAGAAGAGGAGGGGAGATGAGGCGGTGCGCATCGTCTCTATCCCCCGCAAATTCCCTCTGTCTACGGATACCATATCTCTTATCCCAATACAATACACTCCTCATCCTCATCCTGCCTCTTCTGCCTTTGCCTAGGCCTCAGCCTCCGTCCTCCTCCTCCTCCTCCTCCTCTTCTTCCTCCTCCTCCCCCTCCTCACACCCCTCCCCTATCAATAAGCCTTCCCTTCCCCTCCCCCTCCCCCTCCCCTCCTCTCATATCACGGCAGCAATGTCAACATCTCAAGACCCTGAAACAAGAGACACACATTCTTGAAATTCAAAATCAGCCTCCGGATACTATGTACTTACTTACCTACTTATTCATACTACGACTAGTAGTAGTCAAAAAAGCCATCCTTCTATCTTCCTTCTCGTGTATCCTTACCTATCCGTACTACTTACCAGGCTACCAGGAAGGACTAGGTAGGTAGTAGGTAATAGGCATGATGGACATGAGAATTCCTCTCGCTTGGCATGTGAAAAAACAAAAAAGACAAAAAAGCCGCTGATGAGACGGCATGGCGACGCCACAGACCCTGCTTGCGTACTCCTAGGTCCGTAGGTAGGTAGGTAGTAGGTAGTAGGTAGTAGGTATGCTACAATAGCGCCAACATCATCACCGATTGCACCTCGTTCTCTCATCCGAGATAGGTAAGTAAGTGCTCACTCTCTCACATGGCACATTGCTTTTTGCCATCGTACCTACCTATCCGTTCCTACCTAGTATCCAGCATGGATTCATTCATCCTCACACAATCGCGCATCGACCGTCTTCTTATATTTTCTCCGATGACGGCGATGGCGATGGCGATGCTCTTGAGTCTTTACCAGCTAGCATCATGTGAGGGGAGCCGCCTCTTCTTTCTCTCTTCTTTCTTTTTTCTTCTCTTCCCCTTTTGAAAGAGGCTTGACGATTCTTCTAGATCTGGCCCCCTTTTTTTCCTTCTGTCGACCGACGGTTCACGGCGGCCCGTGTCAACAAATCCTCCTTCTCTACATCTCCTTATACTCACTCACGGGCCATACACAGCCAGCGCCTTGACTCCTCCTACTCCTCCTCCTCCTCCTCCTCCTCTCTCATCCTCCCTGGCCCGCCCTTTTGCCCCTATGTGCTAGTAAACCCCCCTCTCCCCTCGTCTCTCTGCCCTGCCACGCTCGGTGGTCCGAGGTTCGCGCTCTGGCGGGGGAGAGACAAGCCTTGTTCGTTGTTGTTGTTGTTTTTGTTGTTGTAAAGGGTAAAGAAGAGAGGAGGAGGGGACTGACCGAGGAGATGGGGAAGCCTTGACGGAGTATTCAGGAGGGAGACGGTTCAGTCCAACAAGAAAGGGGGGGGGGGGGGGGGGGTTTGGCGTGCCAGTAGTACCAGTAGGTTATCCGTACCTACCTATCTCTACCTACCTCTACGGGCTACTCTAACCAGGAGAGGCAGCTGCTACTACCTAAGTAGTACCTTACTCAACCACCCCCCTCCCCTCCGTTACAGCACATCATCCCCTTCATATCGAGGTGGAAGAAGAAGACGACGACAGTCACAGGAGCCAAGGTATTCGACATGCTTTCTCCGCTGGCTTCTAGGTACCTACCTAGTACGCAGAGAGAGAGAGAGACAGGCAGACAAGTCAAAGAGCCTTCCCCCCCCAACGCCCTGCACCCCTTGTATGGCAGGAGACAGAGAGAGAGAGAGCACAAATTCTGGACCCAACACACACTCTCAGACATGACCCTGACACCGTCTCATCCCAATCCAATGGGGGACGGGCATGTCAAAAAAGACTCAAGGGCGACCGACCGTGTCATTCCAATCCAATCTACTTACCTTTCCACCGGCCTCTGCCCGCTGCAGGCTTCTGACGATAGATAGATACCTAGGTATATAAGTCCGGTTGACCGCCTGCAGCCGTTTTAATTCTTCTCGATATTCCTTCAGCAACTGATCTGACAAAAGGCCTAATAATCCCGCAGTCGTCAAGAAAAGAAAGAGGAGGGGGGTAAGCAAGCAAGCAAGCAAGCAAGAAAGGAAGAAAACATATCTCCGTCCTCCTCTCATAATCGTCCTCGATATTAAAGAAGAGAAGAATCCTTTACTTTAAACCTCCTCCTCCTCCTCCTCCTGCTCCTCCTCCTCCTCCTCCTCTCCCCATCTCCTCACTCATCACTCACTCTCATCAACTACCTCCGGGTCTTCTTCTCATCATCAACAACAAAATGTGTGACTTCACCAAAAACTACTACATCTACGCCTCTTGCACCGATCCCGGCGCTCACTTCTGCAGCACCTCCACGGACGGCAGCCGGAATCGTTCTTGCGCGAGGGGCCCTCACGAGCGCTACATCGTCCTTCCCGAGAGCTGCCCTCTCTGCTGCAGATGAGAAGGCAGACGATGGGGGAAAAAAAAAAAGAAATTTTGCAACACCCAAGGTCAACATCATCATCATCATCATCATCATCATCATGTCTGCTCTCTCTCTCTCTCTCTCTCTCTCTCTCTCTCTCTCTCTCTCTTCCCCGATGAATCACGACCGGCCCTGTTTTGCGCCGCGGACGGGGAATGAATGGATGGATGGATGGCATTGAAGGGGCCGTAAGCTGCTATGGCCTACCACCTGCGGATGCATTACGACGACGAGGAAAGCGAGAAGAAGGAGGTCGACAAAGCCCCCCCCAAACCCCTTCTCTCACTCTCATCTCTCATATGCTTCTTCTCTCCTCCTCCTCCTCCTCTTCTTCTTCTCTTCTTCTCTTCTTCTCTCCTTCTCTCCTTCTCTCCTTCTCTCCTTCTCTCCTTCTCTCCTTCTCTCCTTCCTTTCTTCCTCTTTTTACTTCTCTTCTTTCCAACAACCGCAAAGCTCAAGGCTACTACGAGGAGAAAAAATAATAACGCGGGATCGTTATCTTCTTACAATGTATAATGCATTTAAACCCCCCCTTCAATTTCATCGACAAGGCGGAGGACAAAAGGCGAAAGGGGCGTTGCTGGTTTTTTTTTCCCCTTTTCCTATTCCCCTTCTTCTTCTTCTTCTTCTACTTCTTCTCTCTTGAGGCTTAGTCTCTTCGGTAGTCTCGTCGGCATAGCATCGTCGAATTTTTCTAGAGCGTGAGGGAGAAAAAAAAATGAAATAAAAATGAAAGATTAAAAGGCATTTATGAGCTTAATAAAGTCTACTGTCACGAAGAGACTCACCAAAAGATCCCTCTCCTATAACCTCTAAAGTTCCCTCCCACCGGTTTTTCTTCCCCCCTTCGAAGCGACCCTTTGGGTCTCACACCCACCGACGCGTTCCAGCAAATAGATTCGTGCTTATATATCCGTACTGATTAATTGTGTCTTGGGGGGTTCCGGTTCTTGGGAGGCATTCCTGACCTGTTCTTTACGAGATGAGACGGGAGTGGGCGTTCGTTCGTAGGTATGCGGTTGTTGAAGGATGGTGTGCATGTATGCCGTTCGGAGAGCCATCGTCGAAGAAATGAACGATAACACCAATCCACACACACAGATAGTGAGAGTGAGAGTGTGTGTGTGTGAGCAATGACTGCAGTGGCTTTGTAGAGGTAGGTAGAGATAGTTTCATCAGTGAAGGTGACTGATCGGAGACTCAGACGCGCCCCCCGGCTTCGGAGATGCGATATGCAATTGGCGAAAAAGTCTCAAGTCCCACGTGACGGTGAGGTCAGTCACCATCGTCCATCATTCATCCATCAATGTCCAACCATCAATCATGCTATTCATCAGCGCCGCCCTCCCCGAATAAGGTCGGCCGTCAGCGCTCGTCATCCACCGAAATATTCCTTCCTAGGCATCGCCAACATACCGACCTAATCAATTCTCTCGAAACAAAGAGAATCGAATCATCGTCATGCCCGTGCCCGAGTCGACGTACCTCAGCCCCGTGTGGAGAGACGGCCTGTTCAGTTTGCGTCTTCCTCTCCCCCTGTTTTTTTTTCCGACTACGATGACCAGACTCTCTCACCAATGCCATCTTCTACTTACTAACGAACGAACGAACGCACACGCAGATGACCGGGTCGTGTTCGTCACGGGCGGCGCCGGCACCATCTGCAGCATGCAGACCCGCGCCCTCGTCCGTCTCGGCGCCGACGCCTGCATCATCGGTCGCGACGAGCAGAAGACGAAGGCGGCTGCTCAGGACATCGCCACGGTGAGACGCGGCGCCCGCGTCGTCGGCATCGGCGGATGCGACGTTCGTCAGGTAAAAGAGGGCCTTGGGCTTTCTCCGCCATTCCCGCGCGGGAGACTCAAGTTCCCTCGCTGACCGGTTTTTTTCCCCTTGGCTTGGACGACAGATGAACAGCCTCAAGGCGGCGGCAGATCGCTGCGCGCGCGAATTGGGCAGTATTGATTTTGTCATGTGAGACTTTATGAACCATTCATGAAAAGAGGAACAGAGAAGAAGGAGGAGGAAAGAAAAAAAAAAACGATGGACCGACGGAGGAAAAGATGACCATTTTATCCAAAGCTTTCCGTTGACGAAAAGGGGCGGCGCGGATGACAGAGCCGGAGCGGCGGGCAATTTCGTCTCCTCCATGGAAGCCCTCAGCCCAAACGGATTCAAGTCCGTCATGGACATCGACGCCATCGGCACCTTCAACACCATCAAGGCGACGATGCCCCACCTTCTTTCGAGCCCGACGCCGCGCATCCTCTTCGTCTCAGCCACCTTCCACTATACCGGCATGCCCATGCAGGGCCACGTGGCGGCGGCCAAGGCGGCCGTCGACTCGCTCATGGCCTCGGTCGCGCTCGAGTACGGCCCGCGAGGCGTGGTCAGCAACGTCGTCGCCCCCGGCGCCATCGAGGATACCGAGGGTGCCGCCAGGCTGCTGAGCTCCGACCAGAGGGCGCGCAGCTCCTACGCCGCCGGCATACCCCTGGGTAGGTTGGGGACCGTGCGGGACGTGGCCGACGTCACCGTCTTCCTCTTCAGCGAGGCCGGTTCCTACATCAACGGCCAGTCCATCCCGGTCGACGGCGGGGCCTGGAGGAGGCAGGGGGGCGAGGGGGGCGCGCTGGGAGGAAGCGAGGATCCGTCCTTGCGATATCCTCAGTATCTGTTGCTGGACGACAAGAAGAACAAGGCCAAGTTATGATCCGTCGAGATGTGCCTGCAGGTATCCGTACCTATGCATGTATTTACCTGGTTGTTTGATTGATACAGCATGATGAGGCAAAGGCCATCCATCCGATGCCTACCTAGTCTCTATGAGGTTATGACCACCGAGCTATACATACACATGTCCGTCCATACTGTATCTGTATAATACATATATCCTAGATCCCGTGTGCGTGTGACTACATGTATGTACGTGTGACTGCGTGTAGCTGTGAGGAAGCTATTGTTCTTCGCATGGCGACCCTTGCCAGCGAGACCCCATGCATGCATGCATGCCGTTCCATTCCTCGTCAAGCAGGTGCGGAGGAGATGGCGGCGGCCGAGCGGGCCAAGACCGCATCTCGGCCGGTTTTTTTTTTGTTTCCCACGAGCCAATGACACGATACGATACGGCCTTGCAAGTTTTCCCTTGACTCTCCATTATCCTAGGTTGCCTCTTTTGTTTCTAAAAACCTTGGAATACATGATGAATTTCTAGTCTGTGTGTATGCTTATCCGTACGAATATGCATACATACATACACCACCTCACCTAGTATTGTTGTAGAAAGTAGGGTGTATGATTGCATTGATTGATCTGCTTACCCCTGCCAAAACGGAGGGAAATACAGCTATCTATATAGGCGTATTCGATACCTACAGAATCCTTCCTTTGGGCCGTGATGCCCTCACAAATGAGATACATTCTTCGTACCGTTGACCTTGGCAACGGCCTGATCCGTTTCGACGGCTACGGGCCTATTCCTATAGATCAGGAATTCGTAGCCCTTGGAGATACCCCTGAAGGCACGTACGGCCTACGCCTCCGAGCCTAGGGTGATCTACTTGTCTAAGACCTCTGATACACCCCCGTAGGCGTAGATACCGCTTTATTCCTAGAAAGGGGATTGTGCCTGCCTTCTTAGAGGTTATGAATGCCGAATTGAAGAAAAGAAAGAAAGGAAAGAACGAATTATCGAAGGATAGCCTTATAGATTAGAAATTTTGCTGGGGTAGTTAATAGCGACTATGGCTTAATGGTTAAAGTAAAGAGCCCGCCGTTTAGTACGTCTTAGGTTCGAACCCTGTGCCGCGGTGCCTTCGGGAGTTATTTTTATCCAATCTCCTAGAGTCGAAGGAGCCCGGCCGTCCGAACGCCAAATTTCCTATTAGGGCGGCCGGGTTCCTTTCCGATAAGTTAGTCGCGGCGCCTTCGGGCGTTATTTAGTTTTACCAAATCGACTTTTTGAATATACCGATTAACGCTCCCGAACGCGGCGAATATAACGGACTGCTTCTCTCGTCGCTGTGACTATTGCCTAGAAAGAAAAACAAGATATCGCGAAATACCGGTCTTAGTGGTTAGGGGTTACCCCCTAGATTATAACCAGTAATAGAAAGAAAAGATGCCTAGATAAGGCTAAATGTTGGACGATAAGGAAATAAATTATAGATCCTAAAAGAGAGTGGAAAGACGATTCTGAAGATAAAAGAAGAAGCTAATCGGTTAAGCCGATGAGTGATTATTGTATGCCCGGTGCCTATGCCGGGTCTTGAAGACGGAGGATGTACCCTATAGCGGGTGTCTAAAAATTCGAATAAGAAACGGGTATAACCTCCCGTATAATGTGCCGTTTTAAGGGTATTTTCTTCCCCTCCGGCCGGATAATGAGTATAATCAGGAGGTATTTTCTTCCCTCCCGCTGCGCTTAGGCTCGTAGAGGCCGAGTTAGTCTAGGAAGGCTTTATACTACTCTCCCTAAAGGGGCTTTGTAAGCCCGTCTGCGATTATCCCCTTCGTCTCGACCCATTCTACCTTCGAACGTCCTGCCTGGACTTCTTAGCGAAGCCAGTATAAGTAAATATCGACGTAAAGAAGCTTGGTCTTTAACTTCGGGGTCTCGTCAGTAACGAGACGGATTGTCTATTTATTATCGTATTTAACCACTACTTGTTATAATGGTTCGAAGCCTATTTGTTTGCAAAGGCGTTCAAAAGCCCGGACCTCTTTAAAGATATAAGATAGGGCGAGGAACTCTGCTTTAGTCGACGACGTAGTAACCGTATCTTGCTTTCTGGACTTATAGGCTACGATACCCCCGAAGATACGGATAACGAAGCCGTAGGTGCTTTTCCGGTCCGTATTATTACTAAACGAAGTATCGGATATGGTAAGGATCGAATGATTATCCCCTAAAAAACGGATCGCGAGGTCCTTAGAGTGGTTGAGGTATTCAAGAACCTGGACCGCGGCGCTGAGGTGTTGGGGGCCGGGATTCGTGAGCCCCTGAGCGAGCCTGCCGACTATAAACGCGATGTCGGCTCTAGTGATGATCGCTGCGTACATAAGGCTCCTAATAATAGCCTGATAAAGGCTAATTTCTTCCTCTATTGCCTTCCCCTAATACTCGGGGACCTTCTCGATAGATATAGGCGTTAGGGGCTTCTTATAGGTTATTAAACCTTTGAATCTGGTAATAACCTTCTGGACGTAGGACTTTTAAGAGAGCTAGAGGGTTCTTGTCGATCGATCCCTAATAACTTTAATATTAAGGAACTAACGAAGGTCCCCTAGGTCCTTGATCTGGAAGGCTTTGGCTACTACCTCCCTGAATTTGTTATACTCCCCTAATATCTCCCGACGAAAAAGAGCGATAAGATCGTTAATATAAAAGAAAATAATAACCTTGCCGTTGGTTATTACGCAAGGGTCTTCGTATATAACCCAGTAACCCTGTTCAGTCAGCCACTTTATTAGGAGCTTATACTATAAAAGGGGGGAACGCCGGAGCCCGTATAGGGCTTTCTATAGCCTCCAAGCTCTCCCGCGGGTCTGAAAACCCGGGGGTATCTTGCAATAGACCTCTTCGTCGAGGTCTGAATTGCAAAACGCGTTGACGAAATCATATTGGTGTGCCTCTAGGTTAAAATAGGCCGCGATGGCTATTAAAAGCCGAAAAGTCCTTACGGCCAAAGTGCAGGCGTATATAGAAAGCTTATTCGCGGGTTGCTCGTTCCCGTAGACTATAACCCGGGCCCTGTACTTATCGAGATACCCTTGGGTATCGAACTTGTAGATATAGACCCATTTAAGGTTAATGAGTTTATAGTCTTTAGGAACGTTAGAAATATCAATCTGCTCGGCAACGTGTAGGCCTTTAAGCCTAATAATTTCCTCCTTTATGGCCTCTATCTACTTCTCCCTATTAGGCCGGCTACAGGCCTCCTTATAAGTCAGGGGGGGATTAGGCAGTCGGTCCCTGTGTGGAGCGGTGGTAAGGTCAGACCCTAGGAAGAAGACGCTATCCCCTATGCCCTGTAGTGAATCAGGCGTTAGAGGAGCGAAGGGTTCTGCCTTTTCAAAGGCCTTAACGTCGTCGTTCTGTGTGCCGGATGTGTAGTCGAACGATTCGTCTTGTGCATTACGTGATTTAGTCTCTTTAGGCCCGGTAGCGTTCAAATCGTCGTTTGCCGCTGTTTTTGACGAGTTTGGGCCCTTTTGTGAGAAGTCACGTACTCCTAAGTAGTAGGCCTACGGGCCCGATTCCTCTTCCTCTTCTTCCTCTATAACTGTAATCTAGTCAATAAGCTCTTTCTGCGGTAATTCTTTGATTTTATAGTTATTCCCGTAGAAAAGCTTCTCGTTGAAGGTTATAAAGGAAGTATTAAAGAAGGCGTGATGCTTAAGGTGAGGCACCTATATAAGGTACTAGGTCGAAGACCGTATCCCGGCCAGATACCCGATGTAGGCTTTGGGGTCTAGCTTGCCTTACATACCCCTGACTGCCTTTCTTATTATTGGAAAGGCCTTGTATCCGTACGCCCGAATATGGCGGAGGTCTTATTAAAGTCGCTCTTCTAGGAAGTTCTCCTAGTCCTTTTTATTGCTTTTAAGCCATCGAAGCCTCCGCTCGATAGGCTGAATCGGGTCGCCGTTGATAAGGCGTAGGAGTCTGTTTAGGAGATAGATGGCGTAGTGTACTGCCGTCGGCCATATCGTTGTCGGAAAACCTGACTAGGCCAATAGTCGGGCAGCGGTGTGTGTAATAATGCCTCCTGATCGCTCCGCGTAGCCGTTCTAATATGGATGGCCCGGCGAAGAGAAAAGAATCTCCACGCCCTCGAATAATAAGTCTTCTTTAAAGGCCTCTATAAATAGAGCCTTCTTATAATCGGTAAGGATTATAATAAGGTTCAGGTTATAATAGCGTTTAATAAAGGCTATAAATTTAACCTAAATAGAGGGCAGATCGGTCTTTAGAGGGATATCGTAACCTGCCCTCTCGCCCGTAAACCTGTCGGTAAATAAGGCAAGATAGGCTGATCCGTTGTATCCCGGACCGAAGGAGAAGAGATCGAAAGAGGCGATGGCCTAAGGCCTCTAGGGCTAGGCCGGGTCTCGAGGAATCCTAGAGCGCTCCTTACGGAGCTTTATCGTCGCGTAGACTTTATAGTCGACCGTGGAGAGACCCCCGAGCTTTACCCCCGTAGCTTAAGATAGAAGCCTCTAGGCTTCGGGGCCTAGGTGGCCTATTCGAGCGTGCTATAAAGACTCGTCTATGGTGGTAAGAGCCCTCGGGACCCTCGAGTTGGTCTGTATAGAGGGGGTCGGCTTCGCGACGTCGATCTAGTTTTATCGTCTTCGCTTGACGGTATGATACAGCGTAACCTCGTTAGCCGGGTTCTAGAGCCTTCCTGTTAGGTTATTATAGCCGTAGCCTTTTTCGGTAAAGGCCTCAAGAGAGACCACGTTAGTGTTGAATTCAGGGAAGAACGCGATATCCCTGAGTTATATCTTATAGCCCGTTTCCGTCACCAGAGTAACGGATCCCACCCCCGAAAACGTGATAGAATTAGTAGCCGATATCAGGGGCTTTAATTTGGTTCGATCAAGGCTATTAAACCATTCTAGCGCGTTAAAGACGTAAGAAGAAGCTCCTCCGTCAAGGAGGACCCAGTTGAGCATTTGATTAGAGGTTGAAGGAGTCGAGGCTAAAGCTATAAAGACCCCTAAAGTCTCCGTCTCCTTCCCCTTTCTCTCCCTCTTCTACTCCTCGACCTTCTTCTTCGTCTTAGGGTCCCGTAAGACCTTATTACGGACCTTCTAAAGGAGATCCTCTTGGAGACGGATATACTATAGGTAAGGTAGGCGGGAGTTAGGAAGGACGTAGAAATAACGGCGCTAATGATTTTCCTTCTTCTTATTCTTAGCTAAATGCCTCTTCTAATACTAAAGGCATACCTGTGCGTTCCGTCGGCCCAAAGCGTCGTTGGACCTGCCGTAAGAACCTGCCGGGCTATCTAAGAATCGAACAGACCGGCCTTCTCGGTCCTATCCCTATAGGGTATAGGTAGGAGGGTTATCGTTATTATCGATATTTACGAAGGCTATAGCCTTCGGCTTCTTTAAATCCCGGGTTACGATAAGCCTAAAGTTTAGTATAACGTCGCGGAATTAAGGAAGGGGCTACTTAGCCGTCTTAGCCTTATTAACCTCTATAAATACCGGATTTACGAAGGACGAATAACGGTTAGAGATAACGTTAAGAAAGCGCTAAAGGGCGTTCTCGTTAGTATAAAGGGCACTCTTTACGTTCTCGCAAAGCTTAAACGTATCTAAGGTATCCCCTATCCACTTAATTAAATCGACCTTCGTAATATCCTTACTAAAAAGGGCGGTTAGGGTAGCCTCGGCGTTATCTTTTTCCTACTAATCTCCCGGCTAGACCTTTAAACGTAGCTTCTAGAGCTTCTCTCGAGGGGTGTATACCGTATTAAATAAAGACTAGTAGGCTAAGGCCCCTGCCTTAATATAGGCGTTTATTGTTTTAAGAGCCTTCTTCTACTCTTTGTATTTCTTTAGCTGCCTCTTATACCTCGGAAGAGTAATTTCCTTGTATTCTTTAAACTATTAAGAGGCTATAAGTCGAGAAGAGGCGCTATCTACCGAAGTAGATCGAGTTATCCTTGATTCCGAGGGTATAGGGGGCTCCTCGGGTTCTTTAAGGGTCTTCGTACCCTCTGGGTTAATAAGGTCCTAAACCTCCTAGTCCTTGGCCGTATCGATAAGGTTATTCTACTAAGCTATCCAATCCTTAGGCTTCGTAAGCCTATAAGAGGGCTTAAGGAGGAGTTATTTAGTAGATATAGTAGTAGAGGGAAGGGTTAAGATATTAAAAGGTTATTATTAAATCGTTATTATTATTATATTTGAATTTTAAAGCAATTAGAAAGGGGCTTTTATCGAAAGTAACGATAGCCTTACTTTTAGTTGAATTTCCCGGAAGGAGTAATTTAGTAGTAAAGATTTAGGTAATAGGGTATTCAAATCTAAGCTCCAACCGGGCTTATAACTATTATAGAAAGTAGGGTATATAATTATATTAATTAATCTACTTACCCCTGCCAAAACGGAGGGAAATACAGCTATCTATATAGGCGTATTCGATACCTATAGAATCCTTCCTTTGGGCCGTAATGCCCTCACAAATGAGATACATTCTTCGTACCGTTGACCTTGGCAACGGCCTGATCCGTTTCGACGGCTACGGGCCTATTCCTACAGATCAGGAATTCGTAGCCCTTGGAGACACCCCTGAAGGCACGTACGGCCTACGCCTCCGAGCCTAGGGTGATCCACTTGTCTAAGACCTCTGACAAGTATCTACTAGGTAGGTAGGTAACCTCTATTCCTACGGATAACTGGCTTTGCAACGGGTCTCTCCCCCTTCCCCCGCCGACGCCCCCCTTGTCCTTTTGTGGTCCCTTTGCACACCCCCCGCCCTCTCTCTCCATGTGAGTGGGCAGCCAGTCGGCGATGATGGTGGGGAGGCCGAGGCTAAATACTGTAGCTAGTGTAGAGGAGAGGTGTCGAATCCATCCATACGAACCGTACGGAGTACACACACAGATAGTTGCATATGGCCGACAGCAGCAGCAGCAGCCTGCGGAGAAGGCCTGGCCTGGCCTGTAAAAGTTTTTTTTTTTTGTTCCTTAGAAGAAAAGAAAAATCCTTCTTTTATCGCTTTTTTCCTGCGGGTTACTTAACTATCGCCACCCTCCTTCTTTTTTTTCCCCTCTCTCTTCTCCTCCTCCTGTTTCTTCTCCTCCTTGCCTCTCGTCTGATGCCCGGCTTGTCATGTAAGTGAAGAAGCTCTTCTTCTCGTCTTCATATCAGTTTCGTCACCTGACTTGCTTCCAGCCACAGCTCGCTTACAAGCATAAACAGAGCTCTCGTTATCTGCGTTTTTATTCGCTTAAACAAGGTCTTCAGCCACCTTTTCTTGCACTACCTACTACCTAGGTACCTACCTTACACACCATGGAGCTGGTCTCGCTTCTTCTCCTCCTGCTGCTGCGCCACGTCTCCGCCGCCGAGGAGCGTGTGCTGGGAGTCTACATCTTCCACCGACACGGCGACCGATCAGCCAAGGCATGGAAGCCGGTCAACCTGACGGCCCTGGGCGCCGTCCAGGTCCACTCTTCGGGACTCTTCTACCGCGATCGCTACGTCGGCGCCGACGCCCCCCGCCGTCTACCCGGTCTGAGCTCGGACGAGGTGGTGGCCTCTCAGGTCTCCATCACCTCGCCCCGCGATCCCGTCCTGCAGGCTTCCGCCCTCACCTTCGGCCAGGGCCTTTACCCGCCGCGGGAGGGGGACGTCGAGAGGTTGGCTAACGGGTCGCGCGTCGTGGCGCCTCTCGGGGGCTATCAGTACCTTCCCGTCGATCCGTCCGCTGCCAAGACGGGGGATCGTCCTGAGGATAGCGCTTGGTTGCAGGGGGGTACTGGTTGTGTCAATGCCGAGGTCAGCTCGAATCGGTACCTCGCTTCTGCCGAGTATCATGACGATTATGACCGGTCGCTCGACTTTTATCGCTCCTTGCTGCCCGTCATCAAGGGCACCTACGGCGAGGACGAGGCCAATTTCAAGAATGGCTACTCGAGTGCGTCTCTCTCCTCTCTCCTTCTCTCTCTTCACCTTTTTTTCTACTTCAAGCAGCTGACATCTTCTTGTTGTGTGAAAAAAAAAAAATCAAACAGTCTTTGATCTCATCAACGTCGCCACCATCCACAACGCATCCATCCCATCTTCCTCCCTCCTCACCCCCTCAACCCGAGCCCGACTCTACCAGCTCGCGTCGACGCACGAATGGAACCTAGCCTACAACGTCAGCGAGCCCATCCGCGCCATCGCCGGCTCCGTCCTCGCAGGCCAGGTCCTCGACGCCCTCCGGGCCATCGTCGACGGCAAGAAAGGCGCTCCCAGGTTCAACGCCCAGTTCGGCGCCTACGCCACCTTCATGGCCTTCTTCGGCCTCGCCCGCCTCCCGGCCGCCAGCGCCGACTTTTACGGCATCTGCGACTACGCCTCCTCCATGGTCTTCGAGCTCGTCTCCAAGCCGGTTGAGAAGCCGGGCCCGGACGACATCTCCGTCCGCTTCCTCTTCGCCAACGGTTCCGCCGCCGACGCGCCCCTGAAACCCTTCCCGCTCTTCGCCCGGGACTCACCCCTCACCCCGTGGCGGGAATTCGCCTCGGCCATGGGCCAGTTCGCCATCACCGACACCGCTCACTGGTGCGACGTCTGCGGCAAGACGGACGGCGACTGCGCCGAGGCGAACCACCGATCCGCCTCCTCCTCCTCCTCCAAGTCCGACGCCAACGACAACGACGGCGGCCGCATCTCCAAGCCCGTCGCCGGCGTCATCGGCGCCCTCGTCACCCTCGTCGCCATCATCGGCCTCCTCGCTGCCGTCATGCTGCTCGGCGGCTTGCGTCTCGTTCGCAAGTCCTCCCTTCGTCCGGACCGTGGCGCCGGCGCGGACGAGGCTGTCGATGCCAAGGTGTAACCGGGCTCCTAGGAATTCAGGATCCTTTTTTTTTTTTTTCATCTTTTGGTCAACGGAGGCAGAGGTGGGAGAGGGGCTTTTGGTCGCTCGCTCTGGGCGCATGATGCTTCTTGAAAAAAAAAACCATTCCTGTTCGCTGTATCGACAAGGATATTTCGACTGAAACTGAAGTCAATTATCATACATACATTCATGCATGACTGGCAGCCTGTGCTAAGCCTATCGCAAACGTCTGTATGTACATCATAAGTAGGCGATAAGCAATTGTCCACAAGCCGACAAGCCTACAACCATGTAGGTCAACGCATAGCAATCTCACACATGTATCCGTAATGTAGCAAGACTTCAAGCCCGGGCGCCATGGAATATCATATGTAAGTTTTGGTAATTACTGTCTTCCCCCTTCCCCCCTTCTTTCCTCATTCCAACTCTCACCGTAAGCCCGTCATGGAAAGGGGGTCGTGATGGTGGAAGAAGACCCTCAAACGCTTACCCCAGATGTCTGTAGCGGGTGGGGTGGTGGGGGGGGGGGGGGGGGGGGGGGTTGGAGGGTAGGCCCGCCCCCTAGGGAAGGGGAAGGAGGGGAGAAAAAAGAAAGGGGGGAGGGAAAGGGGGGGAAGGGGAAGAAAGAAGGGGGG